>QTSX02005069.1:0-299885 GCA_014839935.2 Entomophthora muscae | reverse complement strand
CCTATTTATTATCATTTGATTCAATTGAATTTTCTTTCGCGCTTCAAATAAATTTTGAAAAGGTTAGTAAGTTCAGTGAGAACATCACTTACCGCTTGGCTGTTGATTGGCTGCTTGTAGCTTGGTTGCCCTTCTTCAAAGCTCACTATTCCCATATACCTACGGGCTCTGCTTTTGATTCCTGCTGATTTTAAGCCACTCCACTGCTTAATTACCCCTTATCGTGTTTAATTCTGTTTATCTTTCTTGGTATGTTAATTTTATATACATGATTAGATCCAGATTCATATTCACATGGTAAACTTAATGGTTCAGCCTTAAATTCAGATAAACCACAATGTAAATCCTCTCACATCTCTCTATCCTCTTAAATGTCACAGCTCCACCATTTCAATATTTAAAACGAGCTTTTCCTAGTCCTTACATTTGTTCCAACAATAAAGACTTTATCATATACCTGCACCTCATTCACCTTCAATAACTATTTTTTGGAAATAATATTAGGAGGAATTATATTTCTGTTCTGGTTTCTAGCTTCCCCTTCTTGCCAATGGTATCAACCTTGGAAAGGCTTAACACCCCTACAACTGACTGATACAACTCTTTCAGATGACGCCCATCAAAAGGAATCCCTCACTCACAGATGGTTCAAGTACCCCTCATGCCACTAGGCACATGAATTTCAGCCTGGTTGTTCATTCACTCCACCTGCCTCCTGCCAAACCTGCTCTGGTTGGACCTTGCCTCCTTCTACCTCTTGATGTATGTGGTGGGATACTACACTACTTGGTTGGTTCAGCTCTATGTTTGGGGGTATTTGCTTACTTGGGTCACCTAGGACACTTTGTAATGATCACGGTTCCCATTAGTAGTAATAGCAGGGTTTAACTTAGGGGCCTTGGCCCACCAATTAGGGGAGCTTGTTCCCTGCCAAGTGGGTCCCTAAAGTTGTTGGAACTCTCCTGGGCTTTTTGCTTAGAAGCTCAGAATCAAACTCTTCAAGTTACCTGCTTCATCACTCATCAAGAGCCTGGAATTCATCTTGACCCGCCATTGTTAGTCTCACCATCTATCATCTGGTTTGTCTCTTCATGTATGCTAAAACCTCTGTTGCCTCCAACGTATCTGCACCTCAACAGGTTCAAAACCAAACTGTGGTACTCAAACCAGATTTCAGCAGTATCCCCCAGCAACAAAAAAGGAAACAAGATCCTTATACTTCTATCTTTCTCACAATCACTGTTTGAAACATCTCCTACACAATTTCAGACTGACTCACAGAAGATGCACCATGTGGCCAAAAAAGCTTACCAGCAAGGCTTGCATCTGCTACGCCAAAGCCACCCTTCAAGGGGAGAAGTTACTAAACAACTACCCTGCCTTCTGTGACTCCTTCGCTGTCTACTGTAATGTCAGCCCAGACCACAGAAGAACTCAGAGACTGCATAATGATCTTATATCAAAGCAGAATGGCCACCAAGGACTATGTTGAAGAGTTCTCCTGCCTCAAGGGAAGCAATCAGGGATGGGAGTGATGCCAAAGCTTGCTACCTCTTTCAGAAAAAACTGTCCCCTGAGCTCAAGAACTTCCTGACCCATCATTTATTACCTGATAAGTTCTCAGAACTTACCAAAGAGGTCTTGAAATGGTCCTCCAAGGTAAAACAGCTTCCTTCTTGGAACAATTCCAAGACTCCACCTGCCCAAAGTTCACCATCACCTGCCAAGGTTCCCAAGGGATTAGTCCCAAAACCCAGGGGGGGTTACCAGTTAGCTCCTAAAGAGAAACAATGTTGAGTTTGCAAAGGACTGTGTCTCTACTGTGGACAATCAGGTCACTCCGCCAAAGATTGCCAGGCACTTTCGAAGGTACAATCTGCTTCAGGCCATCTTCTTTCAACCACAGATGTCAATAAATCTTCAACCCAGTCTTACGCTCTTTCTCCAGTTTTTCTAGACCACAAATTTGGCACTACAGCCAGCTACACACTGATTGACACAGGGGCAATGGGGAACTTCATTGATCAAGACCTTTTGACATTGTTAGGTTTTAAGACCTCAGGACTAGAATCTGTAAGACTTGCCAAAGGTATACCTGCCCAATTAGGACGTCTTGTCAAACCTCTCCATGGACAAATGAGGAACAACTCATCTCATCTAACCACCTCTGCACTTTCTAACTTGGCCTTCCTGTTAGTCTTGGGATTTCCCTGGTGTCAGGAAGCCAAGTTGAAGTTTAACCGGGACACAAATTCAATCACACTTCACTCTCATGGAAAACCTACCATTGTACCTCTCAAGAAGCCATATCACCAGGTACCAGAGAAGTTCATGGCCTACCTTAACTCTCTACTTCTTTTGGGTGACCAAGAACAGTACTCCATACCAGAAGAAATCTGAGACTTAAAGAGGCCTTCAGCAAAGAACTTTGCTCCATCCTCCCCAAGAGAAGACCATCTGACCTTAGAGATTGACTTGATACCAGGCTCCTCACCCACCTGGGAAAAGCTCTATCCCATGAACCAAGCACCAGGAATTGCAATGAAGGCATACCTTGACAAAAATTTAACCAAATGATTCATGTGTTGATCCAATTCCCCCTGTTCATTACCCATGTTCTTTGTAGGGAAGGCTGACGGCACCCTGCAGCCAGTAGTGGACTTCATCAAACTTAATGCCATAACCATTAAGAATCACAACCCCTTACCATCTTCTGAGTCCCTGACCAACCAACTTACCCACGCCAGGTGTTTTCCAAGCTAGATCTCTGAAGTGTCTATAATCAGATATTTATTGCTGAATGTCATTAGTGGAAGACAGCAGTTTGCACTCCCCTTTGGGCTTTATGAATACACTTGTGATGTCCTTTGGTTTGAGCAACACCCCTGCAGTCTTTCAAGGCCTAATGAGTGAGGTGCTCTTTCCTCTACTTGATGTCTGCGTGGTTGTCTATCTTGACAACATCTTGGTATACTCACAGAACAAGGAGGCTCATACCATACCACCTACAGGAGGTCCTTCAATTGCTCATTGACAACCAATTGTTCTGAAAACTTGAAAAATGTAATTTTTTGTTACTGAGATTAAATTCCTTGGATACAAAGATTAACCCAGGCGGTTTTGCGGTTGCTCCCTCCGAGGTGCAAGCAGTCTTGGACCAGCCAAGACCCACAACTTGTACCAAACTTTGCGGGTTCTTAGGCCTTGCAAATTTTTGCCGCAAGTTCATCAAAGATTTCTCCTCTACTGTCCTCTCTCTCACTTACCTTATCTACAAGAAGGTTCCCTTTGTCTGGTTGTCAGAAGCTGACCTGGCGTTTGAAACCCTCAAGAAGCGTTTCACCTTGGCTCCTGTGCTTCTCTGCCCTGACCCTGAACACCAATTTTTTTGGACACAGACGCCTCCAACTTTTCCATAGGGGTGTTGCTGCAGCTTGGGGAGGATAGTGAACTCCATCCTGTGGCGTTCTACTCCTATAAGCTTCTTGACCAAGAGAGAAATTACCACGTTTACAAGAAAGAGCTATTTGCAATTGTAAAAATCCTTAGACCACTGGCGTCACTATTTGGAAGGAAGTAAATTCCCTGTACAAATCAGAATCAACCATAAGAGCCTCCTTTACTTCACTGAGAAGAGAAAGGTTAGCCCACGTCTGGCACAATGGGCTATCAATCTACTTGCCTTTGACTTCAATATCAGTTACACTCCAGGACACCAAAACATTGTATCAGACGCCATCAGTAGATGAGAGGATCTGGATGACCCAAGCCAGTCCTACGGAAAACACAATGAACGTGCCATACTCTCTGAAGATCAGTTCCTCTCCCACATCATGACCCTATCTTATCTATCCACCTTGGACCAGGATGTAATAACATCCCAACTCCTTGATAAGGAGAACACTCCCACTGGACTCACGCTAAACAACGGATCTTGGTCAAAGAATGGAAGCCTTTACGTACCAACCAACAAACACTGACAAACAATCTTGGAAACTTTTCATGACTCTACTCTCACAGGACATGGAGGCATTTGCAAGACAGTCAAGAGAATCCAATGAAGATACTGGTGGCCTAATCTGAAGAAAACAGTTGTCAAATACATATCCACATGTGTGCTGTGTGGCCACAACAAATCCTCCACCATGAAGCCCCAAGGATTACTCAAACCATTACCTATTCCTCTATGCCCTTGGCATTTCATCTCCATGGATTTTATAGTGGACCTTCCAGAGAGTGACAACATGACTGGCATCTTTGTGGTAGTAGATTGGTTAACAAAATATGCACTCTTTACGCCCTTCAAATGCAAAACGGCAGATGACACTGCCAACATGCTCCTTACTCACGTAATCTCCAACCACGGAATTCCCAACAACATCATCTTGGATAGAGGCACACAATTCACATCAAGTTCTGTCAGTTCCTAATGAAGGCATTACGTGTTAAAACACTCATGTCCACATCCTTTCATCCTCAGACTGACAGACAAACAGAAAGGGTTAACCAAGTGCTGGAAGGTTTTCTCGGGAACTATGTGAACTTACAGCAGGATGATTGGGTAACCTTACTTCCACTCTGCCCAACTATGCTACAACACCAATCACCCTTATTCTATTGGAGTATCTCCTTCTTTTCCAACTTGGATATGACCCTGAAAATCTCCCTAATCCTGCAACCAAGGACACTATTCTGTCTGCGTACCAATGAGCAACCTCCTTACTCAAGAATCACCAACAACTCAAGAGATAACTGGAAAAGACAATCCTCCAGTATAAAACCCAAGCTGATAAACATCAAAGAACACCTGAAGACATCCAAGTGGGAGACTATGTGTTCCTCAGTGCTAAGAATCTTAAACTGGATATTCCAGGGCAAAAACTAGGGCCCAAGAAGATTGGTCCTCTGTTGGTCATTTAGCAATGCTCTGAGGTTAATTTCTGACTCAAACTTCCTAAAGGTTCCTCTTCCCATGATGTCTTCCACATTGGCCTTCTGTCTAAATTCAAGGGGTCACCATCTGAAATGGACCACAAGGACCCCTCCTCCTATCATCTTGAACCATACTCTGGATTTGGAAGTAGAAGACATCCTCAATCACCGCACCTCCCAAGGCAAACGTCAACTTGGTAAAATGGAAGGGCTAAAAGGTAGAATCAATTCCTAGGAACCAGAAGAGAACCTAGAGAATGCACCAAAAGTCCTCTCACACTACAAGGAGACTCTGGAAGAGAAGGGCCTTCCTGGGGAGGATAGTGTCAGGGATTCCTTCCCTGACTCCTTTCATTTTATTGACAATCTGAAGGGAACAACAAAGACACAATAACACAGATACCAAGTTTCAGACACCAGTTTGTTTGCTATTCCTTGTTTGAACGGGAATCAAACCTGGAACCTTCACAAAACACCTATTGTTAGTCAAAAATCAACTGGGCAGTTTACTTTACCTATTTATTATCCTTTGATTCAATTGAATTTTGCTTTTGCACTTGAAATCAAATTCAAAAAGGTTAGTAAGTTCAGTGAGGGCAGCGTCACTTTCTTGGCCATTGATTAGCTGCTTGTAGCTTGGTTGCCGCTCTTGAACTCACTATTCCCATATACCTCCTCATTTTGGCGCTTGACTCATTGTTCCCAAGAATCAGAGCCACCCTTCACCATCTCATTGTGTGATCAACACAATCATGTTCCCTGTTATCCATGATTCACATCAACTATATAATCATTATCTCTCAATAAGAGCTATTATCTAGTTTCTAAGTATTTTTCACCTTATAACTCTACTAAAAAGCACAGTTACAACATTGGTAGCAGAAGTAGGGTTTTATCCTACTTTACCCCTCGAAAATTCTGCCTGTTGCCTGTACTTGCTGTGGTCGAAATCCTTGATAGAATCATGTCTGGCCTTCTGCTGGACTGGGCACCTTACCCCGCTGGTACCAAAATACCAGAAGGGTTTGTGCTATACCAGAACATGGTAATGCTATTCCCTGCACCTTTAAAGCCCTATCAATGCAAGGTTCTTCAAGCACCTACTGTCCTTTTATCAAGTTAAAGATGAAAGTATCATGTCAGCCCATGTAGCCCAATAACTTGTAGTGCTGCCTTGGAACCATTTACTAGAGATAATTACAACAACACCACAGCATGGATAAAATCCACCCAGAACAAGCTGGCACAAATGAGATACCCACAACGCTTCTGGATTTTGAGAGATATCCATCTGCCTTACACATAACACAGGTGCCTGATGCAACAAGTGGCACAAGGATCACACCAAGAAAGATGGGGCACTTTTAAATGGGACTTCTTGGCTAGATTTGTGATGAAGATTACACCTCATGATCTGTCAGAGACCCAGTAGGGAATAAGCTCCCTAGCTGATGGGCCAGCCCCTACATTCAAACTTGCTATTATCAAGCCAATGGGAACTGTGACCATTGCAAGATGTCCAAGGTGTCCTAGGTGAACAAATCTTCGAAACATAGAACTGAAACGTCCAAGTGAATATGTACCAAGGATATATGTCAAGAGGTAAAAGGAGGCGCAAAGGTCTAACTGAGTAGGTTCAGTAGGTGGTGTAGAAAACAAATGGCCGCCAGTAGAGTTGACGTCCACAATGTCAGAAGGATATTTTAGACATCCATGGGCAAAGGATTATGGTGGGTCATCTGAGGAGGAGTTATACTGATCAGTTGTAGGAGTTAGGATTTTCTAGGAGCCAACACCACTGGCAAAAAGTAAACTAGAAACCAGGATAGGAATAGAATTCCTCTCATGGCTTCAAAAATGTGTTTTATCAGAAAATGGAGGAATAGCAAGGAGGTGAAATGATCTTTATTGTTGGAACATTTGAATTGAAGAAAAGGTTTTAGAGCTTATATAGCTTGAAAATAATGGCTGAGTTAATCATTTTAAATAAACTGTTTTTAAGTGCATCTTAAATAATTGTAATTGTTCTCAAACTAGCCTGGTAGCAAATGAAAAGCCCAGAAAAGATCTCCACAATGTTCATGCTAATCAAGCGGTATACAAGCAGAAGATCAAATAGTGAAGTACAGAGCTTGCACTAAAAGCAGAGAGAGCGGGTCACTGGTCGGTTGGAAAGCTAGGCGCCCCAATCAGGAGCAAGGTGGTAAGTGACATTTACAAACTTATTATTAACACTTTCAAATTCAACAGGTGTTTCAAAGCAAAAGCAAGGTGAATTACAAGGTAATAAAAGGTAAATCAAAGGTTTGTGTTGATCCGTAACTAACAATACATTCCATTAGAAGCATCCTGAGTTTGAATCTGGTTCCCCAAGGGTTTCCAAATGCAAGTATTATTGTTAAGACTGTTGTGTTGTGTTTTTGACTGGGTGTCTTCAAAATCTTTGTTCTGGTGTTGGTTTGAAGCTATGTTTTTCCCAAGGCTGTCCAATAAAGTCAGGTAGTCAGAGAAAGAATCCCTGACATGATCATATTCCAAGTAAAGAATCTGACCCAGACTGGCACAATAAAAGAGCTCACCTGTGCGTACAAGGAGCTATGCCTACAAGCACCCTCATACATGACATTTGACAACCCAGCTACACACCCCATGTACTACAACACTCTCAAGTTGCACGTGGTGAGACATGTAATGAGACACGTCAACCTGGACCAAGTGACCAATTTGCAGAGCCTTCAATGCAAGGCGTAAAAAGCATAACAAACATCCAATGCTCTCCATAAGGCTCAGACTGGAAAGAGAGAGAGACCCAAGGACTCTAACCTGCCAGGACGCTCCAGTTGCTCTCTGCCTGGCAACAACAACGGTACAGGCCATAAACCCTCAGGTTCAAATGGCCACAATAACAGAAACAATGGGCAATCAAATTGCACTCACTTTAGAGTCACCACTATCCAGGACAATCAGGACAGGGGGAAAGCCTGAGAAGAGCACTAAGCAAGCCAAGCTCTCCCTGCCAAACTTTTGCCTTGCCCAACAATGAGTATCACCCCAAAGATGTGGACCAGTGCCCAATGATCCAGGTCCCCTTGGGAGAGCCAGTGCTCTACACCATCATCAGACTTCCCAATAAACTGATGCCTTATCCTTTCTTCCTTTATAGCTACACTGGTTCAGCGCTCCTAGACTCAGGCGCAGATTGAACGCTTGTCAACAGCAACTTTGTGGACAAGTTCAGGTTAGCCACTAATCCTTTGAGGATTAAGAATGTGGTTTTAGCTGATGAAAATCACATTGTTGTGACACAAGAGACTGCCCCCTTCTCTATTACTCTGGAGAATCTGCACTCCACCATTCAGGGACCCGTCATTGACTTCCCTAAATTTGACATTGTGCTTGAACTAGACTGGTTGAAAAGAACAATCCCCACATAGACCGGGTGACCTCAGTATTGACCATCAAGTGTGAAGGGATCAATCACCAGATCTATCCTGACTCAGTGGGCCAGCTCCTACGCAACCACATCTTTGTGCGTGTTAAAAAAACCCATAATAAAAAGGAGAACCTCAAGGCAAACAACTGGGACTCCTGACAGTACAAGATTATACACTTCAAGGACCATCAAGATACCACCAGGTCTCAGGATCACAAAATTGTAGCTCACCATCCAGAAATCTTCAAAGAGGCTCTACCAGGTTTGCCATCAGATAAACATATACAGCACTCCATTCAACTTAAAGGAGCTGTACCCAAGGCGCAACCTATCAACTAACTTACCCCAAATGAGGACAACACACTACACACTTACCTTAAAGAGGCGTTGGAAAAAGGACTTATCCACCCCTAACAGTCTCTCTTTGGTGCTGTTGTATTTTCTTGTGGTAAAGAAAGATGGGACTCTGCAACTGGTTACAGATTACCAAGCCCTAAAAAAAGTTATCATCAAGAATTGTTACCCGCTTCCACTTATTGACAATCTCTTTGAAGCCTTGGGCTGTGCCACAGTCTTCTCCAAGATTGATCTAACTGCAGGCTGCAATCAGATCTGTATCAAGGAGGAATATATACCCAATACAGCCTTCTGCACTAAGTACGGGTCATACAAGTGTGTGGTGCTCAATTTTGGGATGACAAACACACCATCAACCTTTATGACTTTTATGAACAAATTGTTTGCCCCCACATTGGCAAACATGTCATGGTGTACCTGGACAACATTATTGTCTACTGCCCTTTGGTAGAACAACACCATAAGGACTTAGAGACAGTCTTTACTACCCTGGCATAACATAAACTGCTAGCAAAACCCTCCAAATGCCAATTCTTCCACAAACAGTTGCCCTTCCTGGGACACATAGTTTCAAAGAATGGCATCAAACCTGAAAACCAGAAAATCCAGGCCATTTGCAAGATGCTGCCCCCAAAGGACAAGTCAGAGCTCTGCACATTCCTGGGAATGGTCACCTACGTACGACAATTCATCCCTGACTGTGGCGTCCTAACTGCACCCCTGTCTGCCATAACAGGCGCCAAATCTAAATTTGTATGGACCCCCTAACACAACCTTTGCTTCAGATGTCTTAATGAGAAGCTCACAACTGCGCCCATCTTACAATACCCCAAGTGTGATAGAGAATATCAAATGGAGACAGACACCTCTGACACATCCATTGGGGGAGTATCACAAATTAAGAACAATGATGATGATTTCCTTCCAGTAGCCTACAAGTTGGGTAAAATGACAGACGGCAAGTGCCAATACCCCATACATGACAAAGAGTTTTTGGCAATTGTACACTGCCTGGTTAAGTGGCGCTGCTACTTGGAACAACAGGAAGAATTCACCGCATTAACCAATCACAAATATCTCATATACTTTAAAACACAGGTAACCCTTTCCTGCTGACAAGCCTGTTGGATGGAGCCTATAGAAAGATTCAATATGATCATCCAGTACAAACCTGGACCAGAACTTGCCATGGCAGATGTACTATTGCACCTGTATGTTGGGGCCACAAGAGGCAATAATGGGCTTGACCCAGACTGGCCCCTCCTGGTACTCAGAACAAAGGAAAAATTCTTTCCCCCTGGCACCACCAATATAACAAAAGAAACAGTCATAAAAAATGAACACCTATTTGCAGACGTATACAGAACATTGCACCACAAAATGACCAGTGGAGCCACCATACCTTACATCCCTACACATCAGCAAGTCAACACCATCCTACGTTACCACAGAGACCTAGGACATACCAAGAGCCACAACCTTTACAGATTCCTCAAACATAAAGCATGGTGGACAACTCTATATTGGGACGTCCAGGAAGTGCTCAACCAGTGTGAAGTATATGAAAAGTTTTCAAAAAGCAACACCCTGCCTAAGTCCGTATTACCTATTTGTTAACAACTATTCTTCAAAGTATGGGCCCTAGATATTGTGGGACTCATGCCAGGAAAGCACAAAAAAAGAAATACATCATCACTGCTATCAACTTTGCCACTTGTCAGCCAGTGGCGCAAGCAGTGAAAACTCACACTGGTAATGATGTTTGACGTTTTATAGGCAAATAAATCATCAGCAAGTTTGGAAACTAGAGCTCCTGATAACAGGCGGAGGCAAAGAATTGACCTCTGAAAAACCAACTTTCAGGGACCTACTTCACCAGAATAAGGCCACTGTACTCCATCCAGTATTCCATATTGATTTCAGGCAAGGTGTCCATTTTCATCAACCCAGCAGTAGCACTCGCATTCTTCATAGCAGGAATCACAACCAGGAGGACCAAGTCAGTGTTGTAGGAGATCAAGAAGAAAGTCATACATAGTAGCAAAGCTAACACCCAAGCCACCACCAATATTAGTAGTATGCATTCTAGGCACTAGCTAGGTTTCTTATTTCAAACTGTTGCAGCAAGAAGTAAATCTGGGAATTGGGAACAGGATAAAGGTTTTATTAAACAAACAAGAATCAAGGAAGGCATTATTCACTTAAATAACCATAAGGTCCAACATCAGGAGATCTCAAACACATCTGCTACATATCAGGGGCAAAGGGTTGAGCTCAGAGTTGATCACCGGCATGAAACATTGCAGTTGGATTTTGGTGAGGAACAATATAGAGTTTCACATTACCCTGGAGATGAAACAGCCATCATAGGAATTGGATAGCCATAAAAATTTGTTGAGATGTCTTTAGGAATCCAAATCATAATTGAGAACAATTTAAAAAACCCTTAAAGATAATTAATGATGTCAGGATTTGATTCCTGACACCAACATATACCTCACCAAGAATGGGGTCCAGCACACAGTGACAACACCATACCATCCTCAGGCCAATGGATGTATGGAGCGGCTGAATGGCAGCTTAGTGCAGGCCCTGGCCAAGCTCACCGCTGGGAGACCTGAGGACTGGTACAAGCAGCTACCAACTGCACTCCTCGCATGCTGAACCCATGTGAACAGATCCACTGGGAAAAGCCCCTTTGAGCTTGTTTATGGCACACAGCCCAATATCATCCAAGAACTTTCAGGACCCAAGCTGGAAATTCCCAGGAAGGTTCCACCCCGCTTGGACCCTCAAGTTATACAGGCCAATAGCAACCAGTTAGAGAAAAAAGAAAAACACCTACAGAATATCTTTGTCCCCATCCAAGATAGACATGAGGTCGGTGACAAGGTCCAGGTGATGAATACCAACAAGAGCAAGTTGCAGCCAGAGAAAGTGGATCTGGCCATCATCCTAAAGGTAAAAAAAGACAACATTTACCCTGTGCAGGGACTTGTAAAATGCAAGCAAGATAAAATCCTCCACCATGATTGCCCAAGACCCTGTAGAGCAGGACAAAGACAACCAGAGACCATCCTACCCGCCTCTGAACAACAGTTAGTACAATACAGCACCCAAGCTCCCAACAACCTCCTGGACAACCTGTCCCCCTGAGGAGGCCAACCTTCAGCCAGGGGGTGTCAAAACAGCAGGCTTAACCCACCAGCAAGGTTCCAAGTAAGAAGGTTTGTGACCCGCAATTCAATTATCCAGTCTGTCAGGGATCCAGCTTGTGGGGGGTTCTCAGGAACTCAGGGGCAGGCAGCCCACAGGTCCTGCAGGAAGGGCCCACCACAAGGTTGGTGCTAACTTTACAGTATAAGATAACAATTTGCCCAGGAGAGCCCAAGGCCCGCTTGCAGATATCATTGAATCAATTAAGCTGGTGAGAGTGATGTACATCCCTCCAAATATCTGAGTGGAAGTGGATCCATTAGCCGCAACAGATTCTTGCAGGCGGTTGGGCTGCAGGGGGAGAGGTGGTGTCATTGGAACCAAATATGTGGGCAGGTAGTTGTACTTGTTACGGAATAGCAGAGGAGGTCAGATGGTTTTAGTGCCTTCTCTGTAAATGGTCTCTGTCTCTCTAGTTCTAGCCTCTGGGTTGTAGATTAGGATTTCCTCTAGGGTGAACTCTGAATATGCCGGGTTGGGGGTATTCAGTGGAATGTACTGGGCCAAAGGGAGCTCCTGGTGGACAATAGAGTTTGGGCGGCTGGTCCGCAATTTCTTGGGTTGGGTAAGCGGGAGGTACGGAACCGCGGGAGTTGGACTGCAAATGAAATAGAACTAGAATCAAGTATGGGATAACTTTGTTGAACCCAAGGTCCATGTTGCTTTGTTGCAAGAATGGTAATGGGAAACTTCCTGGCGGTACAGGGTATAAGTATGCCCATCTGCCATGAGTAAACTTTTACAAATTCCTTTGGGCCTGGTGCTACTGTCTACCAGGTTTTTCCAGTCCTTGGTGACATCCATTGTGGGAGTTAATTCATTGGCTGGTTTGAACTGAGAATACTCAAATTTCCCTGTCAGGTTATGGGGTTGGTCATCTCTGGGTGGCCTGCGTTCTACAAGAAGTTTCTTTGTTTCCCCTTCTGTGGTGGCCTGAGTTATTCCGGGATCTTTGGCTTGGCCTGCCCTCTCATTGGTTGGGTTAACAGGAACCTTTGGCGTGGGGAGTATTGATGTGGGTGATTTTGACTCATCAAGCTTTAAAGGATTTTCCAAAGTCAAATCTTGTTCTGGTTCCTGCCTGAGAATCTGCAGGAAGCCAGGCAACTGGTCCTGCAGGCTGTCAGCCCACAGGGTGTCAGAGGTTGATCCCTGTAGTTGAGGGTTTCCCATGAGCACGGTCAACAGGAGTTTGTCACTTGTGACACAGTCATTTGAAGCCAAACTCAGAAGTCAACTCAAATTTCCAAATCCAACAACATGAACAGATGATGATCCTTCACGGTGGATACCTTGTTTTGGCGCTTGACTCATTACCAGGATCAGGCCACCCCCTTCACCATCCCACTGTGTGATCAACTTAATAATGTTCCTGGTATCCATGATTCACATCAACTATATAATCACTATCTCTCAATAAAAAATATCATCTAGTTTCTAAATATTTTCCCCTTGTAACACTGCTAAAGCAGCACAGTTACAGCAGGATGATCTCATCCAATTTAGCTTTTAGGATGGTAAGAGCACAGGAATAGGTATCCTGGTTTTTATTTGGGAGAAAGTAAGAAATTAGGGGAAGGGCTAGATCTCCCACCTGCCTGTGAATGTTCCAAAGCTGGCTAAAGAGCTTTGGGAAGGCAGAGAAGGTGCCACCTTCAAGCCAGGCCTTGCATTTGAGAAGGTTGTGTAAATCCTGGGAGGTTGCAAAACAGATGATACCCTCCTTTGCGGTTGGGCCGTTACTGTGGAGAAGGAATCACTTCATGACAAGATAGTTCTTGCTCCTCTGTCAAGCTTGATTGATCAACAAAGGTAGCACCAACGCCTTTAGTGCTTAGAGCATACCTCTGATCAGTGAGATATCTCTGTAGTTTAGAGGCGTCACCAAAAGAGGCAAGTTAGGAGCCATTGAGATTAATAAGGGCATCATTCATTACCTCAGGGGAAGGGTTGTCCCGTGTTGTGGGAATAACTTGGCAAAGAAACCAGCGGATGAGTTGGTAGAGAGGGTCAAAAGGCTCAGTGCAATAATGGTCAACAGTTTGGGATTTAAATCTGATGAATCCATAAGTGGAGAGCCTTGCAGGGCAACCAAGAGTATCACATTTAAAGTGATGTTGACATATGAATTTTTTCTTGTCATTACAGTTGAAGCTGTAGCCCTTGTAAACAAAGCCGGCATCTCTCTTCTTGGACATGATTGGGTGGCTAGCAGGAAAGATAAAAGCACAGAAAAGGTGTCATTCCTGTTGCAAATGTTATGGATGGGGTTGATATCCCACAGCTCAAGTTGGCTGTCAACAGGAGCACCAGGCTCCTGCTCCTGCTCCTCCTCAGGCTCTGATTTTAGATCAGAGTGATATTTAAACTCAAACAGCTTCTCTTGGGGTTCTGAGGAGAAGTATACAAAGAGAGAGTGGGGAGGTGTAGAGCTGGTTTTCTCAGGCTCTGGGGATGGTGTGGGGGTCTTTGGAGGTGATTTAGCCTGATAAGACTGCTTCTTGGGGGTAGTCTGGGTCTTTTTGGCCTTGGGAGGGTTGGGTTTGCCCTTGGAGGCCTTGGATGTAGTGTTATTGTGGATTTGGGAGGCATCTAAAGGTAAATCAGTATCAAAATATGAGCAATTTGGGGGTTGTTCTTAAAGGGAAAAAGAATGTTTTTAATATTAAAGTTGTGGTAAGTATCTCTACATGGAATTTTAGAGAAAGCTTGAAAATATGTACCATCAAAATTTTAAAGTTTTTTATACTGTAAAAATAAATCTTTTATTAGCAGCGCAGGTAGGCAAAGCTTTCAGGGTTGAATGAAAACTTGAGAGGAAAGGTTGTATTCGAGATGCCATAATTAAGATGCAGTAGCGCAAAATCACAAGGAAGCAGCATGTTTCTTATTTCAAAGTAAGAAATCCAAAGTGAAGCTACCACAACTGGGCCAAATATCAAAGCTTGGATATATCAAAAACTAGCTTGTACAACCAGGGTTGAAAAGTACCCAGCTGTTTAGAGGAGATAAAAAACACACATATGTGAATCTTCTAAGTTTTCTTACATATTCTATTGAAGTGAGTTCTAGCGTGAAAGTATACTTTTAAAAGTGGAAAGCAAGAATAATAATTGGGGAATTGATATAGTGTAGTGCGGCGTCATATGTAATTTCCCATATTTTCTCCTATCCATTGTGCACATCCGATCAATTGGGTGATATGAACCCCAGTGGACTTTGAAATGGTGTGACTGTCAATAATTTATATCAAGACCACTGATAAAACATTTTATTGAGAAGTGCACTTTAATTTACCCATGTATAGATAAGTTATGAAATACATATAGCAAGGGTGGGTTTTAAACAGCGGGGATAATCAATAGTAGGACTGCCTTAGTGTGTTGTTTTAGGCAGTTCTTATTATAAGTGTCTTGGATTAATACTGTAGGGATATCTTCTGGCCGTATACAAAAGGCCTTGATTTGGTGCTGGTATAAGCTTATTTTAGTACATGATAAATGGCATAAATCAAGATGGCGCAAACATGCCCTGTACTAAGGGGTTTCATGTGTAAATAAAGTTAGTGAAATAAGGGTTAATTGATTTTACTCGCCATGATAAAATTGAGATGGTATACTTTTGAGATGCTGTAATATAAAACTATAGGTGGATTTTAACTTTTTTATTATTTTTTGTGACTCAACTGTCCTAATGCAAAAAATGCCATCTCAAAATAAAATTGGGATAGGGTTTTCAAGATGGAGTGTTGTGTGGGTGGGAACCCGCTTTCCCCAGCAATTGAGTTTGTCAAGGTGTGAGTCCTTGGGATACATCCCGTTGAGTGATGCATACTCAATAACTCCCATAATTTTCATAAATAAATCATCAGTAAGATTCGAGCCTCAATAACTCCCTTAGAAGATAAACAAAAACTCAAAGATGGAGTGTTGTACCGTTATAACCCTACTGTACTGTTTTAGATATGGTATGAGGTCTAGGCTTTTTATTTTCAAATGGTATTTTTATGTGTATTAAGAATACTAGACAGAATAATATATAACTGTTTAGTAGACCACTTAAATATTAAAATTAATATCTCTGTTTAATTAAACGATGGATTTTTCCAATAGAATTTGCTAATAAAAGGTTTGTTTAACAATCTGATGTTATTTTTTAAAATGGTTTCGGTTTGTATGGTTGCAATTTTCACGTCTCTATTAGCAGCTCGATTTATTCAAGCGTACCTAGATGTGAAAGTTTACATGGTTGAAGTCAACTCGGGGCTTAAACATAGGCTTTGATTGCACCGGATATGGTGGGATATAAAAAAGGCATCTGTCGGTCATGTTTATTGGAAAGGTTTCAGTGTTGATTGTAATCAACTAAAATTATCTTGGGGGGATGGTTTAAATAGCGAAAGGTAGTTGAGAATTGTTCCAGCAGCGGTGATGATCAAGAAGGTAACGTAGGCGGTGAGAAAGATGGAGGCGGTGATGAACCCTTCCGCCACGAGGTGGGATTCCAGATCCTTTAGTTCGGTGTGGATCTGGGGGGCCAGGAATCGCATCGCGTAGGGTTCCCAGTGGATAGAAAAATCCCGGAACAGGGTAAATTGGCTTCGGTTGGGGATAAACTTTTCTAAGATGAGTTTGAACTTGCGGAGGTAGATGCATTCAAATAGTTCAAGCATGCCGTTCGGTAGATGCTGGGAAAGGGGGATTTCCTCCAGCCAGTTAGTGTAGATCCAGTCCCAAATGAAGCTGGCCTGGTCACCAAGGTCGTTGAAGATATAGTTTAGGTGAAGGCTCAGGTTGGACGACATGGCCGCAGAGTATTCGGAAAAGCTGTCAGTGGCTCCACGCAAAATAGTTTGAACAGCTTTGCGTTGGGCTTGCATGGATACAAGGCAGAGAAGTGCCATAACGAGGCAGCGGTGGGCATTGGCATAGTTGAGGTAATGGATGGGCCATAGTAGGGTGCGGTTAAGCCTTGAGGGTACTTTGGATGGAGCACGCTCAGTAGTCCATCCTAGCCCCACCAAAGCAACATATGCCGCCAGAGCTACTAGTATGATGGCTCCAACGAGACAGTACTGCATATATCGGACCACAAGCTGCACTGTTGCAATGGCCTCCTCCATTGCTAACTGGTCGCACAGGGGAGGTACCTCACGACGAGGCAAGTGCGGATCGAAATGACTTGTCCTTGCAGGTGTAGATTTCATTAGCCCAGAGAGGGTACGGATGGCCTTATTTAACGTATTCTCCAGAGTATCCAGAGCTTCATCTACCCCCACCTTCTTCATCAGAGTCCCTAGCCAGCCTTGACTTAGGGCGCAGCGTATTCCGCCAATACCCACTCCATTTAACCATTTAAACATCCCAATCACCTCTGAAGCTGCACCCCCACCAATTTCCAATATTTCATGGCGCGACTCCCACACCACCTGCAAGGACATGCGCTGCACCACTCGCTCGCATGCTGTGCATAGCTGGTAACTCCATCTCCCTACTCGATCCAACACGACAACAATCCTCCCCATATTCATTACCCCCCGGCATGCCACCATCATTGCCATCAACAGCAATGGATCCATCATCACACCTCGTACAACTAGCCACCCTCGACCCAGTCTCATATGCATGCTGTTATCAAACAACTTCATTCATTAAATACAAACTGGTGTTGAATCCTGAATATAGCCATTGTCCAATTAAATCAATCCAACCTAAGATGCTGATTGGTTGATTGTTCCAGCATTTGTCAGTGGTTTGAAATCAACCTTGATGGGTACCATTGTATAAAAGGGGTATAGTTGATTTGTGCCAAGTATGAGTTTGAAGTTTGGTTCGGGGTGGCGGGTGATGCGGCGGGCAGTGACGGATCCTCTGATGCTGATGGCAATGCTGGTGACATGTCGCGTGGTGGCGAATTTGGGGCAGATCTCGGATGAGCTTAGGAGGGTTGGGATGACTAGCCATCGGCTGTGTGTAGCCTACGAGAGGGTTGTGAAGGGAGTATCGCTGGCGAGAGTGTGGGATCTGTGCCAGGAGCTCCCTTGGCGCGGAAATGATTGGGTATTTGAGATGACCAAGTTTGGTATCCACGCTATCAAGGGATCAACTATTGGGGCAGCAATGTGTATTGCTGAGGGGAGGTTGGCTGCTTTGGTTGGGGCCAAGGAGGAGGTTGACAAGACTATTGCGTACATTGACAGCGGAATCGATGTTGCAGCACGCAAGATATCCGACAGCGTTAACCGTACCCTCCATTTTAACTCGGCTTCTTACAACCATTTCCGTGTTGCAGCCAAGCCCCCGCTATGCGATCAGCTTGCCATGGAGGAGGCGATTGCAGCAGTGGAACTGGTGGTGCGAGGTATACAGTACATGGCAATACTAGGGATGCTTGGGGCAATGTTGGTCTGCTGCCTTTTACTTGCAGGGTTGGATTGGTCGACTTCCCGTAGATCCAAGGAAAGATCAAGACGCGTGCGCACATTAACTTGGCCCATCAACTTCCTCAACTATCCAAATGCCCATCGATGCCTCCTCATGGGTATATTCTGCCTGGCAACCTTGCAAATCCAACGGAAAGCAGTCCAGGCAGCACTCTTTAGTATAACTGAAGTTTTTAAAGACTACGTCAACGACATCAACCAGAACATCCTCCTACACTTGGAATTTACTACCAAGGATCTCGCCCACCAGGCAAATCTGATCGTCGATTGGTTCACTAAAGCCTGGCCCATCGATGCATTTGACCAAGTGCGCACTACATTCCAAACAGTCGATACCTTCCTGCCGTTAATCGACTGCTTCCTCTTCAACAACATCCCCCATCTAACCTCCCTGTTCAGCATGGCCTCCTTTGCCAAACTCCGCAACTCCCCCTATGAAAAATGGATGGCCCAATGGCACCAACTCATCTTTAATCTCCTCGACCCCACTCACCACATCCAACCCAACCTGACCCAACTGGAAACCCGCCTAAACCAGGAGTGCTTCATCCTTGCTGCAATGTTCCTTACCGCGTACGCCGGATTCCTGTTGCTTGCTGCTGTCGGGACCATCCTCAATACCCTTTCTTTATTTACCAACCCCAGCCTTGAACCAAACCAAGCTGGGATATGCCCTGAAACTTGAAATAAATTTGTATTCATCCCCTTTCCCATCCTACCAACTACACCAATTCAAACACTAGGGCTGTGGCAGATTGAAATCACGCTGATTACGGCAAATGCCATAATCGACACATCCAAGCCGTCACATTTTCAGATTCCCCTTACCTAGGGGAATATGAAATTTCAACAAAAAAACAGTCAAAAATGGCGTTCTTTTTTCTAGACAAGTCAGATTCTATATATTTTTAGTATTTTTATTTTTAACTTAAAAGCTGGATTCAAATTGTTATCTTTTATATTTTAAAAATCAAAAGAAAAATATAATTTTTATTTAAAAAAATCCAAAAAATATCCATCTGTGGATGTGTACCAAAACAATTCCGTAAAAATTGTACCCCATGTCACAACATCTTCAATTACTCCCTCTCAGGAAAGCAATTCCCCAAGTGACTCCCCGAATGATTTACCAAATGATCCCCCAACTAATCATTAAGTTGGTGGCACTCTTATCATTCACTCATCTATTACGGGGATCAAACATTTTGAGTCCTAAGCAGAACACTACTTGGACAAGCCCCATGACCGCCATGACGTACATGGACAACATGTGGATTCTTATGATACTATATAATGCACTAAACTCATATCCAATAAAGTATTATTCTCTTCTTAATTTCCCCCTTTATCTAGTTTATTATACTTCTAAGAAGTATATACTCAACAGTGGTAGCACAGGTAGGTTATCCACACCTACACAACTTAAAGGAAAAATTTATCCAAAGAAAAAAACCCAGCAGATGGCACTCCCCACCAGCTGGAGACAATACAAAGAAGGTCGGGACATCCCCATAGGATTCACAGCCTTTAACAATATCCTTGTGCCAACAAAACAGTACAAGTTCCCCAGTACACAAGGAGTCCTGAATCCATCTCCAATTCTGATGCAACCAAAATACCCAAAATTGTATTCCAACACATATACTCAGCAAAGATCGGAATGTTTTCAGGACTACACCGTTAAAATGTCAACCTCTGGATTTAAAGTATCCAAAACAAATTTACACAACTGGGCTACCCCACAAACTCTGGGAAAGTGAAAGTGCTCTAAGTGTTACCATGGCTGCCTCACAATTTGTAAGAAAATGGTTTGAACAACACCCTGATCACAACAAAGACTGGGACATGTTCAAAACTGCCTTCCTGGAGAAATTTGCCATAAAGGGCTCTGATGTTGTTATTATGACAGAACTTCAAACCTTCAAGATGACAGGGACTATCAAAGAATATATTGCAGCCTATGAAGGGATACATGATTGAGCTCCCAACACCATCAACTTTGATGGGGCTGGGCCACAACTGGACTTCTACAATGACCTCCCCACACACATCAGACAATAGTTTGACACCAGCCGTTGCAAGAACCTCCACAACATGTTTTTAGAAGGGAAGCAAGCTGTACAAAAATCTGACGGCCTACATGCAACCAACAAACAAAAAAAGAGTCCCACAGCAAGGAAGGGCCCTCAGCCTAGTAAGCAGAACAAACAAGCCAATAACTCTCACTCTTGGGGCAGAAATTGCACTACTCAAGTACATCAGATGAGCACTGACAACCCCACCAAGGAGGGAAAAGCTCTGGGGAGTGCTTAGGTGAGCTTCCCTCCCCCTCTTTATAAGACTTGTACAGGGACCAAGGCATGGACTCAATTACTATGATCCAAGTACTCTCCAGCAATTCTATACTATTAGCAGCCCAAACTAGAAATACACTCCTCACTTTATATTTCTGTTTGTACAGATATCAAGGCAAGCACTATTTGACACTGGAGCTGGCCAATCCCTTGCCAACAAAAGATTTGCCAGCCTCATGAAACTACCCATAGTTCAAAGTAATGTCAGGAGAGTTATCACGGCAGATAACCAGAGCACATCAGTCACCAGAGAGATGAATCCCTTTTGTGCCCAGATAGGAAACTACAGACTACCCTTAGTGACCCAATCATACTGATCCCCAAGTGCAACATTGTACCTGGTCTGGATTGGATGATAAAGACCAAACAATATATCAACTGGGATAGCACTACCCTCACCATACAATGAGGAAAGGTGCACCATCATGTGTATTCAACCTACCTTGACACACTCATGAGAGACTGTGTATTTGGGAAAATTATGGAATGGAAGGAGAAGAGGACCCTAGCAAGATCAACTGGAACCCCTGCACCTATGAGATGATCCACTTTAAAAATGTAGGGATCTCCCTTGAACAAGACCCAATCTGACAACAGCTAATCCAGGAATTCCCTTCTGTTTTCCAAGAAAAGTTACCAGGACTCCTGCCCCACCGGAGTATCCAGCATGAAATTGACCTCAAAGGGAGTGTACCAAAAGCACATTATATCTACTACCTAATATCATAATAAGACAATACACTGAAGGCCTATCTAGACAAGGCCCTTGAAAAAGGACTCATACATTCCTCCAAATCTCCATTTGGTGTGGCTCTCTTTTATAGCGAAGAAAGATAGAGGGCTCCGCCTATTCACAGACTACAGGGCTCTCAACAAGATCACAATTAAGAACATGTACCCCCTGCCCCTGATTGATGACCTTTTTGACTCCCTGGGGGTCCCAATCCTTCACAGAAATCAGCTTAACTGCGGGATATCACCAAATCTGCGTTAAGCCAGAGGACATACCCAAAACAGCATTCAGAACTAATTATGGCTTGTTTGAATGGGTCATCCTCAACTTTGGCATGGCAAATGCCCCAAGCACCTTTATGACGTTTATGGATGAAGCATTTAAAGATCCCATTGGGAAATGGGCTATTTTCTACCTTGACATCATAATCATATACAGCTGGACTAAGGAACAACACTGGAAAGACATCTACCTGGTCCTTCACACCCTTCAAGGTAACCAACTCATAGCTAAGACCTTGAAATGTGACTTCTTTTCAACAGAACTCCCATCTTTAGGACACATTATCAGCAAGGACAGAGTGAAGCCAGATGGCAAGATACCACATCCCAGTTGGGGGGTTTGTTTGCCTTGGCTGCCAACTTTCTCTGTTGGGGTTGGAGGAAAGAGCCCACCATAAGAGGTATGATGAATTGATAAGATGATATGCTGATCATCCTACCAAGGCCCAAGGTCTGGTGGAGGGCACCATGGTGCCAACTAACCCAGCCAGGGTAATTTAGGCTATGGCAGTGAGAATTGGGGAGCGGCTAAAGAGCAGAGCCATACTCTCAACCACAATGAAATGTGGGTTTAGCAACAGCCAAACGGTTGCCGGTAAAAATCCCTGGGAGGCCTCAGGGGGGAATCAACTGAACACACAAGGCAACAGGCAAAACCAAATAGCCAATTTTCACAGACAGATTTCAAACTTTATTAGAGTAGCAAATGATGAAGCAAGGGCTTTTAAAACTCTTGCATCCATTTGAGGGGGAAGGGAATCAGGGTGGGAGATTGCATGTCACCAAACTAATTGACCCATGATATGAGCAAGTATGAGCGCATTTCTCAAGGCGGGAAAATCTTGAAATTTTTTGAACGGACCGGATCAAAAGGGAACTGGCTCAGCTAAAAGTTGGGGGACCTGCTTTGGACGCAATTACCACTGCTCCCAGCCGCTTTTGCAAATGATATTTACCAGGGGTGTCTCTTGGGTGGATTAGGTGGGGCATCTTTGGAATAAAATCCACAAGTATTAATTCAAGGGCTTTTCTTGGGCTTTTTCAGTGAATTTTGGATAGTTGTTTAAACACAATTTGGTGGAGGTCCCCAAGCATTTGGCAGGAATTGAAGTGGAGGCCTAAGAGGGAGGCGTAACTTTACAATGCCTGCATATTGACTGGCTGTGGGAGGAGACAGATCTGGGCTGGGGGCAGGCAGTCAGGTTTGGGTGTTGGGGGTGCTTTCATATCTGTCTGATAGACAGGTAAATAATTGTACTTCTCACAGAATATGGCGGCTGTGTAATTGTACCAGGCTTCTTTCTGATAGACTGTTTGTGGAGTTCTCTATTGAGCCAGGCAGTCAAAGTGGAGGATATTGTTCAAGGTAAACTCCTTGCATTCTGGCTTAAGTGGGTAGTCAGAGAAATGCAGAAGGCCAAAGGGTGCTCTGGGCAAACAATAAAACATGGACTGGGGTTTGGGAACTTCCTCAGGAATGTGGGCTGTCAGGCCAAGATTTTCTGTTGAAACAGTAGTGAAGTGGAAAACAACCAAGACTAAATAGGGAATAAAATTTTAGAACCAAGGTCCCATAATCTTATTTATTTCAGAATGTAATACCATTTTAACAAGACTTCACAGGGTTTAAATATCATTCAAAATGCTAAGTTTGGATTAAACCATCACCTGATAGCTGAGTTGCTCAGTTTCTTCTGGCCCAAGAGTTCTAGGCCCATTATGAACCTTCTGGCCCGTTGTTCCCTCTGTTGAAATGACCTCCATCTGGAAGTCCAAACATAACATCTTCATGGCTTTATAATTGCTACTGGAATTCCCATAATTCTGGATCATGAGACCTTTAGAAACTAAAAGCCAGGTCAACTTTTGCCCTATGAATTATTCATCTTCTGGAGTAACTTCTGAGTCACTGTCTGACCAGAGATCACATGGCCAGGTGGCCTGAACTTCTAGACAACCATCTGAAATCACTTTGGACTTTGACTCTTCATGCTGAGCAGTAATACCCTTTTTGGACTGCCTGTCAGCTATGACAGGAGTGACACCATGTTGGTTCAGCGCTTCCAGCAATCTAGGTTGGTCTGGATTAATCACCAGCCTATGACGCTCTTCCACACTCTGAAAACTTGTGGCCAGGCAGGCCTGCAAATTCCTCTGATTAAGCAGATTTGAATTGCTGCCTGTTCCAGTTCTCTCATTGGCTAGCCATAAAAAATATGGGCGGGCAGCCCAAGGGTCCGCAGGATCCCCAACCCCATCAGAGCCTAATACCAAGTTTGATTCTACTAGTTAGAGTTTATCACTTATTTTGGGAGAAGTGTCATTCATGATACAAGAACCAGAAAAGATACAAGCCATAACCAATATTCCAGCACCGCAAAATAAGAGTGAGCTTTGTACGTTCCTAGGCATGGTAGCCTATGTTAAGATATTCATCTCTGACTAGGGCGCCTTTACTGCTCCCTTGTCTGCAATCACAGGCAAGACAGCAAAGTTTTTATGGGCATTGTTGAAGGATCAACACTTTCAACAATTAAAAGAATGTATGGTCACCACCTCTATTTTGTAATATCCAAATTGTGAAGGAGTATATGAGCTAGAAACTGACACCTCCAATTACACAATAGGAGGAGTACTCCAATATCCAACTACAGAAAATGACTTCCTCAATGTAGCATATGAATCAAGAAAGCTGTCTGACAGTGAGCAAATATACCTGATACATGATAAGGAACTGATAGCTATTGTCCACTGTCTAATAAAGTGGCAATGGTATCTGGAAGGTGGGCAGATATTCAAAGTGCTAACCAACCACAATTCATTGGTATTCTTTAAGAATCAACAACATCTATCTAGACAACAAGCTGAATGAATGAGCCTCATACAGAGATACCACATTATAATTGAATACAAACCAGGCAAGGAAATAGTTATGATCCAAATGGAGTCAGTTTGCAGGCGAGGGCTGATTTGGCTGAAATAAAGACTCAATGCTTGAAGTTAGAGAAGGATAGTAGCCTAAAACAGGTGAATGTTTGTTGAGGGGAGGAATGACCCAGGGAAGTTCCCTGGATGGTGCTCCAAACTAGTAGGGAAATTGTGGCTGAAAGAAAAAGATGGGCTGAGGTAGCTCTGAGATCCTTTGGCCACTTGCAGGAGGTCTGCAGGTAGTTAACTTTACCTGGTTTGGGGGTAGGTTTTCCCTGTCTATGTCTTCCTGAAAGCTTTGATGAGGTCTTGAAGTCATCAGAGAGGCATAGATATTCCCAGGAACATTATCAAGGTATTTTCCTTGGAAGCAGCTGCAGAACTTGGTAAGTGATAGGTTTCTGGGAAGTAAAGTTGGTTACTTTGTGACTGAAAGCTCAAGCTCACCACTTTAGTGAGTAAAAACAGATGCAAAGACATGAGAATTGTCTGTGGCTGATGGCCTAAAGTGGTGGTCACTAATGAGGGCCTAGATAAATGCTAACTCACTTGTGGAGACTTATTGCCTGAGTCTGAGGTATTAGTAGTGGAGACTACAGAGAAGATCAGAACCTTTGTGGTTTGCAAAGAAGGACAGAACCTTAGTATTTCATAGAAAAGAACAGAGCCTTTGTGGCTCATATATAAGGAAAGAACCTTTGTGGTTCACAGGAAAGGAACCCTGGTGATTTTTATGGAGAAGGAACAGATAAGAAACAGTTGTGGTTGAACCAGAGAAGGACTAGAAGAAGAGAAATTAAAAAGTTTCCAAAGGAGAAGGACTAGTAGAAGACACAGAAGATGACAGAGAAGGACTAGAAAAAGTAGAAAAAGAAATGAGAGAAGGTCATTAGAAGAAAACTAAGAGCTGAGAAGAAAATACTTGCAAAGTTAAGGATAGAAAAGAAAATAAGTAAATAGAAAGAGATAGTTAAGAAAGAACTAAGAAAAAAATTAAAAAGAAGGAAATAATAAAAGAATTCAGAAAATAATTAAAATATATAAAGAAAAGAAAGAAACAGTTAGAGAAAATAGACTTTGAATTTCTTAAGAGTTGATTAAGTGAGGATGATCAGGATCAGACAAAAACGTTACAGAGAAACTCTGAGGACAAAGGCTGGAGTTTTGCCAAAACCAAAGAAGGGAGCGAGAAGCAAGTGACAAGCGGTTTTGCATTTCTCCAAGGGGAGAAAACACAGGGAAACACAGATAAATGTAGAATAAATTAAGGTATGAAAATCCCTTATGTAAAACATAGTCAGAAGCAATTGAGTTGGCCTGTAGAAATGTGACGGGAATTACAACAAAATTGTTTGAAACACGGAGCAAGTGTTTATCCAGAGCAAGACAATGTCCAGTTTGAAACAGGGTGGAGAGCTGATCATCTGGAGAAACTTTTTTGGAAAAAACAATCAATCTGGACATTTTATTGGCTGCATGAAAAATTCTGTTTGATCAGTGTTTTCATTGGTTAAACAGAAGGGAAAGAGACTAAAAAACGAGGGAATGAACAAGGAAAAGCCTGTTTTTGATTGGCTAAAGTAAGTAAAGAAATTTAATGTATTATAGAGCAAGGAAAACTAGGTAGTTTAAGCCTAGAAAAACCAAGGATATGAAAGGAAACAGACTGCAACAGGGAGCTATAAAAAGGGGAACATTTTGAAGCAAGACAGGTATTAGAAAAAGTGGATTACAAAGGCCACAAGGACAAACCAGAGAGCTAAGGACAAGCATGAAAAAGAAGTAGCCTAAGATAAAGGAGAAGGAGCCCAAGACTAAGGAGCAGGAGCCAAAAACTATGTACAAGGAGTCCAAGAGACTGTTGGAGGACTCCAAGTATTGGCAAAAACCTATTGTTTCCTATACCACCAGGGCCATATAACAGAAGGTCTCTAAGGGGAGCTTCCTTCTGAGACAAATAAACACCCATTTAGACCCCTACTCATATTCCCAAGTTCTGCATTAATTCTCATGATTAAATTACCTAACATATTTTACCCTAGTCAAGGGGAAGAGGGTACCTATTGCTAAAGTTGTCAAAGGTTTGCTACTAGTAAAACTTCAAGGGAGGAATGGGAAAGGTTGA
Source organism: Entomophthora muscae (assembly GCA_014839935.2). Lineage (NCBI taxonomy): Eukaryota > Fungi > Entomophthoromycota > Entomophthoromycetes > Entomophthorales > Entomophthoraceae > Entomophthora > Entomophthora muscae. Next base: position 273,084 of record QTSX02005069.1, on the reverse strand, counting down.
CTGGACACCTTGAGATGACGGGCAGAGAAAAGGAGTGCATTTGGTTTGAGTTCACTAGACTCTTGAAAGACTGGTATCAGTCCACAGAGGGTCTGGCCCCAGCTGAGGTTCAAGTACATGGAGGGGATGCTTGCCTAGTAATAGGAAAAGTCTTGGAAGAATTTGATGTGATGCAAGCCAAATACAAACTCCAACTTAGCCAGATGCCCCAACTAGGGAATGGCAACCCTATACATCCAGTCCATGGCTTTGACCCAGGACAACTCATGGTGACCAAAGAGCTGAAATACCACAAAAATGCTTACTGCAGATGCCCTTTCCAGACATACTGTAAACACCTCCTATGCACTGATAGAGACCCCAATTGGCCCATTTTAATAATGGAAAACCTCAAAGAGGGATTACCACCTGGTAAACCAATGAATATACAAGAGAAAGTCCTTAAGAACAAACATCTTCTCAAAAACGTATATGTTACTCTACACCACATACTAACAAGTGGCGATACTGTACCCTATTTCCTGTCAACACATAAGATTGACACAATCCTTTGATACCACAGAGATCTGGGAAAAACCTGTAGTAGGAACTTACATGAATACATCAAGACACACTACTGGTGATCCAACATGCTGGACAACATCAAAGAAGTACCAGAACAATGAAAAGTCTGTGAAAAGTACTCCCACTCCAAGGCACCCCCAAGTCAATAATACCAGTGTCAATCACACAGCCTTTAAAAGTGTGGTCACTGGACATTGTGGGACCAATGCCCAGAGACAATAAAAGCAAAAAGTACATTATCACAGATATTAACTATGCAAATAGGGGTCCTGTAACACAAGCCATAAAAGAACACAAAAGAAACAATATAAGACAATTTATTGGTAAAGAGATCATAGCTAAGTTTGGGAAATCTGAACTCCTAATCATGGACAGAGAAGCCAAACTCAAAGCTATTAACATCAATATCTACCTTGCTAAAATGGAATAAAACACACCATCACCAGTCCCTATTGCCCACAAGCAAACAGAAGAGTTGAAATAATAAATAGTTCCCTTGTGGAAGCTCTCAGTAAACTGTCTGTCAACAATATGAAAGTCTGGGCCAACATGCTGCCAACAGCACTTATGGTGTGCAAAACACGAGTTAACTGCAATACAGGCAAGAGCCTGTATGAACTTGTCTATGGACATAAACCTGCCATTGTCATTACTAAGCTGGGACCACAATTACCTCTCCCTAAGAAATTACCAGCCGACAATGACCCTGACATGCAATCCACCATAAAAAACTAAGAAACCAAGCAAAAGGAAAGATTTGAGAGGGAATCAATCCCATTACAACAGGAACACTTCCAAGTCAGGAACAAGATCTGGGTTGTTAATCACAGCATGCATAAATCAGACCCATGATTAAGAGGACCAGGCATTGTCATGGAAGTCAAACCAAACAACACTTACCTTGCTAAATTAAGTGGCGCTTGTACAGGACTCAAGTGTATGCACCATGACTGACTCCGCCTGTGCAAAGCAAGAACAGCTCAACATAACTCTTAGCTTCCTGTTCAAATGCAAAACTGGTTCAATACCAAGCTCAAATACCTGACTCTCTCAGGAAAATTCCCAAGGCTCCACCTTCCAGCACCCCAGGGGGAGATGTTGCAACATTTTCAATTACTCCCTCTTGGGAAAGTAATTCCCCAAGTTATTTCCCAACTAATAATTAAGTCAGTGGCACTCTTATTAATCACCCATCTATTATGGGGATAAACCCTTTCAAGTCCTAAGCAAAACACTACTTAGACAGGCCTTGTGACTGCCATGACATACATGGACAATATGTGGCTTCTCATGATACTATATAATACTCTAAACTCATATCTAATAAAGTATCATTCTCTTATTAATTTTCCCCTTTATCTTGTTTATCATACTTTCTAAAGTATATTCTTGACAATTATATATTTCTATATTTAAACATTTTCTTAATCAAATCAAAGTAAAATAATTGTTAATTGATTAGTATAATATAAAATGTTAATCTTCATGAATGAACTACTCTTTATTAGTGTCCATTCTGATTCATTTCCAGAAACTTTCAAAAATTGGCTTGGCATATAGGGGCTAGAAAACCCATTGATTAATACATAGAACTTAAACTTTAACAATAAAATTTTGTCTAATAAGGATATAACTACCAAAAAGTATTACTGGTCATATACACTATAACAAAAGGGATATTCTAGCATTGTTGTACCCACCACCAGGCAATCATAGGAATATTAGGCAGCACCAGCAATAATAAAACTCCATATGATGTACCTGTACTCTTTTATTGATATCTAAATAGGATATTTTAGAAATAGGCAAATTCAAAACATTTAAAGTTTTCTTTTTCAACATGCCACAGAGTTTCCCTCAACTTATCTCAACCAAAATCATGGTGGTAAACAGTCATTAGGCTCCTTCTTTTTCTTGATCCCAAGTACCTGTGATAAGGAGCACCTTTTGGGGAAGCTTCAAATATGGAATTAAGAAAGAAGAGAAGTATATTTTATTGGATAATACTTTAGACTTATATAGAATTGACTGTGGCAGGGATTTAGTTGGATCAAACCTAGGGGTTGGTCATGTGCGAGATGGGTTCGAGCCACTGGATACTTGGACAGTCATGTGTTATTGCTTGGTTACCATTCTTGGTATGTCAAACAGTATATTGGAAGGGCATCAAATCGGGCAATGGCTGGATGTTAAGTAGGTTGGTGGTAGCCAGAAAGCTTGTACATCCAGACCCTCGACACCTGCTAGTATTGATATAAATTATTTTAGTGTAAAATCCAATTTGGTTGGTCTAATAAAAACTAAATCCTCCTTCATATCTTCTCAATTTTTTCTCCTAAAAAAGTTTCTTTGTTGTCAAAACTATAAAAAACCCCAAAAATAAGTTTGGTATAAAAAGATATTTTTTAACAGCCAAATAAATTATTTTCTTTATTTATTAATGATTCTGTTAAACCCCTTTTTATATTTTTATCTATAATTTATTTTCTTGTATAATGAAAGTTCTTCCTTATAAATTTAAAGGATTTGAATAAATAAATAAACTTTGAAATGAGATATTAAAGTTTAGATAAATATAATATATTTTTCTCCAGGAGCTTTTACTAGAGAAGCGATAGAAACATTTTAATGGTTTCATCCTGATATATAATCAAAAAAGCGGATTTGTTTATGAACTTGCCGATATTATCTTAAAACATGGTAGCAGGTTCACTTGAGAAGGTATAGTACTGGCAGTATACATGATAAGCGTTACAACAACTACAACGGCTTGGCAAATCAAACATATAGAAACAATATCCATTATTAAATTGCTTGTTGCCTCCCATCTGCATTGGATTTATATAGCCCACTGGAAATCATAGTTGGAGCATAAATTAGTTTGCGATTCTCTCTATATATCTTATTTTTAAATATATTTGAAACAGTACGGATGGTTTAAATTCTAGGTTAAAAATTATTTATCTTATGAAGCGGTTTGAAAAGCTTAAATGTTGCATATTTTGATTTGTTTAGCATTCAATATCCCAAACCAGGAACATTTTAAAAATCTCTTATCCAAAGACCTTTGAAGTTTCAAAATTTCTAATAACATATATGGATGGAATCTCATTAAGACAGTATATGTTGAGATGTCTTAGTCAGACTGTGGGTAGACTATAATTTTGAAGTGACAAACTGTTTAAAATTTTGTCTTTGTAAAAATTCAAAGCAAATATTAATATATTCTACTTTAAAAATGTGTTAAGCAATTTTTTAACTTAGGCACGTGTCTGAGTATCACTTTAAAAATAGCCCTTGATTCTCAAATATATACTTGAAGCTCTAAATTAAGACAAAAAAATAATATTATGATACTTTCTATCACAATGTAATTTTTATCATGGTCCAAGTCGATTATTTTCCTCAAAAGGCTAAAATTCAACACCTCAAAAAGTTTTTTAAATTATAAGCATACAACTCCCAAACTGTATAAACAAATTAGAAAATGAGTAACAAAGCATTGCTTTTATATCGTAGTGAGTTTAATCGTTAACTCCAGCCAGTCAAAATCAGCTGGCGAGCTTTACAATTCTACTAAAAATCTCCAGTCTTATTTGATGAAAATGATGTATTTTTTGTGGTGGGATATGCTATCTAGAAAGATGGATTCTATAAACGCCATCAGGAAAGCACCATTTAGAAAGACGCCATCTAGAAACCCTATCTCGAATTTCTGCCCCAACTGTGCCCAATAGCTTTAAACATAAATTAAAGAATTTTTTAAAAAAATAAACCCACAGCTAGACTCAAAATTTCCTAAGGATTCCAAATCTGCAATAAAAAAGGGAGTCAGATAGTGGCTACTATAGTGCACAAAGATCCAAAGTCACCACATCAGAAATTGTAACTTTTTCATTCTGTATCTTTGGGCTTTAAAGGTATCAATATTTGTTTAATAAAACTAAAGCAAAATTAAAATTTACAATTGTTGTAACTGTGCTGTTTTAGCAGAGTTACAAGGGGAAAAAGATTTAGAGGATAGATAGTAATCTTAATTGTGAGATAGTGATTATATAGCTATTGTGAATCAATGGATAGAAGGAACATGATTGGTGATCACACGGCTGGATGGAAGAGGGGGTGGCTTGATCCTGTTAATGAGTCAAGCGCCAAATTGAGGTATCCACCGTGAGGGATCATCATTTGCTCATGTTGACTGATTTGGTAATCCAAGTTGACTTCCGGGTTTGGCTTTGAGTGGCCGGGTAATCGGATTACAGGTCATAAACCCGCTTGGTTGGAACCTTGCTGGCAGGTTGAGCCTGCGGTTTTGACACCCCCCGGCTGAAAGTCAGCCTCCTCAGGGGGCAGGTTGTCGGGGAGGTTGTCAGGAGCCCAGGCGCCATATTGAACCAGTTGTTGTTCGGTGGAAGGCAGGGTGGTTTCTTGTTGCTTCTGTCTTGCTTTGCAAGGTTGTAGGCAGTTGTGGTGTAGTGTCTTGTCTTGCTTACGTTTCCCAAACCCTTGCACAAGGTAAGTGTTATTGTTGTTTACCTCTAAGATTATTGCTGGCCCTACTTTTTTGGGTGTAGTTTGCTTTTGTCGACATTCATGACCCAGACTTTGTCCCCGACTTCGTGTCTTTGACAGATGGGAATGAAGGTCTTTTGTAAGTGTTCCTTTTCCTTGTCTGCTTGTTTGCTGTTGGCTTTCATTACTTGAGGATCAGAACAAGGGGGGACTTGACTTGGAATTTCCAGTTTGGGTCCTGTCAATGCTTGAATGATATTGGGCTGTGTGCCGTATACCAGTTCAAATGGGCTTTTCCCTGTGGATCTGTTCACTCAGGTTTGGCACACAAGTAACACAGTTGGTAGCTGCTTATACCAGTCTTCAGGTCTCCCGGCGGTGAGTTTGGCTAGGGCTTGCATGAGGCTAGCATTAAGCCTCTCTACGCATCCATTGGCCTGTGGATGGTATGGTGTTGTGACAGTGTGTTTGACCCCATTTTTGGCAAGGTACACGTTGGTGTTTTTGGAGGTCAATTCTTTGCCCTCATTGGTTATCAGGAGTTCTGGCTTTCCGAACTTACTGATGATTTTCTTGCCAATGAATTGTTGGACATTGTTACCGGTGTGTGATTTCACTGCTTGGGCTACTGGCCACCTTGTTGCAAAATTGATGGCTTTAATGATGTATTTTTTGTTGTTGTGCTTTCCTGGCATGGGGCCCACAATGTCCAGAGCCCATACCTTGAATGGTAGTTGGGTTTGAATGGGAAGTACAGACTTAGGCAGGGTTTCTCTTCTGGCAAACTTTTTGCAGATCTTGCACTGTTCTAACACTTCTTGGACATCACAGTATAAGGTTGGCCACCAGGCTTTATGTTTTAGGAATTTGTACAAATTTTGGCTCTTGGTATGTCCAAGATCTCTGTGGTAGCAAAGAATGGTATTGACTCGTTGGTGTGTGGGAATGTAGGGGATGGTTGTGCCATCTGACATCTTTCTGTGAAGAGACCCGTATACATCAGCAAAGAGGTGCTCATTCTTGATGACCGTTTCTTTGGTGATATCAGTTGTGCCTGCGGAGAACCCTTTGTCTTTTGTACAGAGTAATAGGAGAGGCCAGTCTGGGTTGAGCCCATTCTCTCCCCTAGAAGCGCGGACATACAGGTGGGACAGGGTGTCTGCCATGGCAAGTTTGGCCCGGGCTTATATTGGATGAGCATGTTAAACCTTTCTAGGATTTCCATCCACCGCGCTTGGCAGCGTGACAAGTTTGCCTGTGTCTTGAAATTAATGAGTGACTTATGATTGGTTAATGCTGTGAATTCTCCCTACCGTTCCAGGTAACAGCACCATTTGACTAGGCAGTGTACAATGGCCAGGAGTTCTTTGTCGTGGATGGGGTATCTACACTTACCATCTGTCAGCTTGCACGACTTGTAGGCTACAGGCAGGAAGTCACCGTCACTATTCTTAATTTGCAGAACTCCCCCAATGGATGCATCTGAGGCATTGGTTTCCATCTGGTATTTGCCATCCCGTTTGGGGTATTATAAGATGGGAGCTGTCATGAGTTTTTCCTTGAGGCGTCTAAAACAGAGGTCACGGTGGGGGGTCCATACAAACTTGGACTTGGTGCCTGTTATGGCAGACAAAGGGGTGGTCAAGACGCCACAGTTGGGTATAGAGCGTCGTACATAGGCCACCATTCCCAAGAAGGTGCGTAGTTCTGACTTGTCCTTGGGGGTGGCATCTTGCAGATGGCTTGTATCTTCTGACTGTCAGGTTTGATGCTGTCTTTTGAGACTATGTGTCCCAAGAAGGGTAGTTGCTCACGGAAGAACTGGCATTTGGAGGGCTTGGCCAGCAGTTTGTGTCATGCCAGGGTCGCAAAGACTTCCTCCAGGTCCTTGTGATGCTGTTCCACCAAGGGGCTGTAGACAATGATATTGTCCAACTACACGAGGGCATGCCTGCCTATGTATGGTGCAAACACTTTGTTCATGAAGGTTACAAAGGTGGACAGGGCATTGGTCATGCCAAAGTTGAGTACCACGCATTTGTAGGAACCGTACTTGGTGCGGAAGGCTGTCTTGGGGATGTCTTCCTCATTGGTACAAATCTGATTGTATCCTGCAGTTAGGTCAATCTTGGAGAAGACAGAGGCTCCTCCCAAGGCATCAAAGAGATTGTCAATTAGTGATAAGGGGTAACAATTCTTGATGGTGACTTTGTTCAAGGCGCGGTAGTCTGTGACCAGGTGTAAGGTACCGTCCTTCTTGGCCACAAAGAATACGGCGGCCCCAAAGGGAGACTGTGAGGGGTGAATAAGTACTTTTTCCAGTGCTTCCTTGAGATAGGCGCGCATGGCGTTGTCCTTGTTTGGGGTCAGCCTATAAATGGGGCGTGCCTTGGGTACAGCCCCCTTGAGTTGGATGGAGTGTTGGATGTGCTTCTCAGGGGGTAGACCAGGTAACGCTTCCTTAAAGATTTCTGGGTGATGGGCCACAATGTTGCAATCTTGCGGCGTGGAGGTGTCTTGGTGATCCTTGAAGTGTATGATTTCATACTGGCAGGATTCCCAGTTGATAGCTTTCAGGTTTTCCTTCTCATCCAAGGTCTCTGTGATGCGTACAAAGACGTGGTCTTGTAGGAGTTGGTCTACAGAGTCTGGGTAGATTTGGTGGTTGACACCTTCACGCTTGATGGTCAACACTGAGGTTGCCCAGTCCATGTGGGGGTTGTTTTTCTGTAACCAGTCTAGTCCCAGTACAATGTGAAACTTGGGGAAGTCAATGACAGGTCCTTGGATGGTGGAGTGGAGGTTCTTGAGCATGACAGAGAAGGGGGCAGTTTCTTTTGTCACAGCAATGTGATGTTCATCAGCCAGGACCACGTTTTTAATCCACAAAGGATTAGTGGCCAGCTTGAATTTATCCACAAAGCTGCTGTTGACTAAAGTTCAATCTGCGCCCAAGTCCAAGAGAGCTGAGCCTGTGTAACTGCAAAAGCAGAAAGGGTAAGACATCAATTTATTGGGATGTCTGGCAATGGTGTATAGCACTGGGTCTTCCGAGGGCACTTGGATCATTGGGCATTGGTCCATGTCCTTGGGTCAGTATTCATTGTTGGGCGAGTCAGGAGTTGCGTGGGGAGAGCTTGGCTTGCTTAGTGCTCTCCCCGGGCTTTTCCCTCATCTTGGTTGCCTTGGGTGGCAGTGACACGGAAATGGGTACAATTTGATTGGCCATTATTTCCATTTCCATTCCCACTCAATCCCGTGGGTTTGTGGTTGTTATTGTTACCATTACCTCCAGGGGGTGGTTGAGAGGAACACCCACTTGAATGTGAGTCCTTGGGTCTCTCTTGTTTCCCAGTCTGTGCCTTGTGCAGAGCGTTGGATGTTTGCTCCACTTTTTCTGCTTCACGGTACAGACTTTGTAGGTTGGTAACTTGGTCCAGGTTCATGTGTCTCATTACATGCAACTTGAGAGCGTCATAGTACATGAGGTGTGTTGCTGGAGTGTCAAAGGCCATGTCGGATGGGGCGCAGAGACAGAGTTCCTTGTAGGCGCGGGTGAGTTCTTTGACAGTGTCTGTCTGGGTTAGGTTCTTTACTTGGCGTATGATCATGAGTGCCGTATCCTTAAGCACAAATCTCGCCAAGAAGTCCTGTTTAAAAGTGTCCCAGTTCTTGTTGGTGTGCTCTTTGTGCCACTTGTTGCACCAAGTGCCAGCGTCATGGGTCAGGCAAATGGAAATCTCCGCAATCCAAAAACGCTGTGGGCATTCCATCTGAGCCAGCTTGCTTTGGGCGGACTGAATCCATGCGGCAGCATTGTCGTTGTTGGCCCCCGCAAAGGGTTCCAAGGCGGCGCTGCAAAGTCTTTGTGCTACATAGGCGGGCATGGTGGTTTTGTCAGCAGGTCACAGCATTGCGGAAGGTGCCTGAAAGAAACCTTGTGCAGACATGGTGTTGAAGGCGGGAAGGGGGATCACTGTGTTTTGGTAGAGGACAAAACCATCAGGTATTGCGGTACCAGGCGCATACAGAGTCCAGTTGGGCAGGAGGCCAGACATAATTCTGTCGAGGTTTTGTTGGCCGCAGCGTGTGCGGGCAACAGGCAGAATTTTTCAAGATAAGGTAGGCTGGAGAACCTACCTGTGCTACCAATGTCGTAACTGTGCTGTTTTAGCAGAGTTACAAGGGGAAAAAGATTTAGAGGATAGATAATAATCTTTATTGTGAGATAGTGATTATATAGCTATTGTGAATCAATGGATAGAAGGAACATGATTGGTGATCACACGGCTGGATGGAAGAGGGGGTGGCTTGATCCTGTTAATGAGTCAAGTGCCAAATTGAGGTATCCACCGTGAGGGATCATCATTTGCTCATGTTGACTGATTTGGTAATCCGAGTTGACTTCCGGGTTTGGCTTTGAGTGGCCGGGTAATTGGATTGCAGGTCACAAACCCACTTGGTTGGAACCTTGCTGGCGGGTTGAGCCTGCGGTTTTGACACAATAAAGAAATATTTATTAATAAAGAAAGATAATAAGGCTGTCATAAATGTGCTGTATTAGCAGAGTTACACGGGAAATATTTGAAAACTAGTTAATGCCTTTATTGAAATATGGGAGATTATATAGTTGTGGTGAATCATTTTAAAAGGAACAAGATTTTGGATATCAATCATTTGGATTTGACAAGGGGGTGGCTTAATATTGCTAATGAATGAAGCATCAAATCAAGTTGCCACCAGTTTGAGATTGTCATTGGTTTCTGCTTTCTTGTTTGGTAATTTGAGTTGACTTCCACATTTAGCTTTGAGCACCAGGGAAGTAAAGCTGGGTGGTGCATGGCCTCTTGTGCAAAACCTTGCCGGGGTCAACCCTGCTGTTCTGAAAATACTAATAAAAATATTTAAAGAAATCAAGTTTGAGAAAATATTATTTTTTTTGAATATTTTACTGAAAAAGGTGCAGAGATTAAAAAAATCCAATGATTTGGAGATTTAATCTCTGTGCTTTGATTTTAGGCACTTGCCCATTTTTGATACAATTATCATATCTTTGGTGCACCAGATTATCTTTGAAGATAAGTTCTTCCCAGTATCAATATTAAAATTTGATCATATCAAAGGTTTGGATGTTAGTTGATCCAGTTAGCACCAACCAACTTAATATCCATCCATTGTTCAATTTGGGGCCAATTTAATTCCCCAATGACTCACCCAATTTGGCATCAAAACAATTTCCAGTTTAATTATCCAGGCAAGTGCCTAAAGTCATAGTGTGGAGATCAAAATCTCCAAATTGATGGATTTTTTGATCTCCACACTTTTTTTCAATAAATTTTTTTCCTAAAAAATTTAATATTTTTCTTAAATTTGACTTTTTTACTGTAAATTCAGAACCTAAACGTAAAAATGCAGGATTGTCAAATCCTTGGTCCAAATTTTGAATCACTTTTGCGGGATGGCCTTTTTTAATTAAATTTAATTATTTGTGTTTTTATTTATATTTTTAAAAATGTGGGAACTCATAGACACTTTGCAAAGCTCAAGTCAAACTGCATATTTCCAATAGACAAAATGAATTAACTGGAATCAGATTTAAAGTGTTCAAATCCATCAATCATTTTCATTAAGTTTACTATGTTTTTTGAAATTGCGGGATTCTCAAATCCAAGAACCAAATTTCAAATCACTTTTGAATGGCACTAGTAAACTCAGATATTAATTGCAGGAACTGGAATCCAAATTTAATGTACAGTAAGCACACTAGGAGACACCAACCCAAATAAAGAAGCTCCACCACAACTAAAATCAAATGAAAAATTCAATCTCAACAACCATGTTTAGACATAAAAAGTGATTAACCTTTAACATCATCCAAACCCAGAAAGTATACAATATTATTCACTTCAAATTACCAATATAGAAACTCTGCTACTATTCAAGGCTAAATTAAGAGAAAACAACTACCCACAACTAAACCAATAACTCCAAATAAATACATATTTAATCTAAAATATATTTTTTCTTTTATTTTTATGGACCATCAATCACATTCCCAACCCGCTCCTGCACCAGCCCGCGGGGCAGCCTGTCCACAAGGGCGTCTCAGAGGGTCCAAGAACAGACCCAGAACCCAACTTGAGGGGAGTCATGCCAATACACAGGCCTCCCAAGGTGTCAGCACCAGCCAACCACCTCCTGCATCCCAAGCCAGAACTACCAGCTTGAATCCCAGGCAGAAGCCACTCTCAAGGCCTGCCACAAAAGTCTCCTACACCAGGGTCACCAGGAATAATGAGGTTACTTACACCTCCACTGTTTACCCAGTTGTCACCCAGCCCCGTACTCTTGATCCAAGAGTTGCTACTTCCTGCCCCCGCATCTTTGACACCACCTACGAGCCATTGGCAGCCACTGTTGAGCCATCTGCGCCTATTGTGTATTCAATTTTTGACAGCGCCACTGCAAGCAAGAGTGATCCCACCTTCTAAACAAAGGTCCCTGTCCCCTGTGTTGAGCCTGGTAGCCAGGATGCCATGGTACCTGCCAAGGGCCGGCGTTGGTTGACAGATAGTGAGCGTGAAGCTCTCCTCAACTGCTTGAATGGGGGAATGGTGGTTTGGGATATTGTGTCCCAATTTTGTGTCATAGCCAGGTACATTGCCAACATCAACACCAAGTATGGCAATACCAGGCAAATTGCCAAATCAACCAAGGCAAAAAGACAGCCCAAACTCCTTCAGCCTATTCACATTGACACAATCAAGCAGTGGGTAGCCAAGGATTGTCACCTGGACACACTTGCTGTCCAATCAATGCTTGCCACGGAGTTTGGGCTTTCTGTTTCCAAAACCCTTGTCTACAAAACAATGGTTGATTTGGGCTTCTTGTTGAAGGTTCCCAGAGTTTCTCTGTACAATAGGAACAGTGAAAAGACCATCAAGGATCAACACATTTATGCCAAAACATATCTGGAGCTAAAGGAGACTGGGAATGTCCAGTTCTTCTATATTGACAAATTATTGTTTTCCTCCTCACTCAGGTCTAGGCATGGGTGGGTTGAGAAGGGGTCCAAGGACGGCGTAGCCCATTGTGCAGCTGTCTGTTCCCAGACCTATTCCATGGTTGCACTTCTTGGTCCTCGTGGGTTGGACCAGTATCAGATGATTAAAGGCTCTCATAACAGTGGGACCTTTCTCAATTTTCTCTGAGCTGTCAAGGAGTACCTGCAGATAAATTACAGCGGCACAACCAATGTTGTTGTGCTTGATAATGTCAGGCTTCACAAAGTGGATCTGGTTGTGTCTGAATTCCCCCCCATTGACAAAAACAATCACACCTCCAGCCACCAACTTACCAATTGTCCAATGAGACTTCTCTTCCTCCCGCCATATTCCCCATTCCTGAATCCAATTGAGGAGGTGTTTGGTTGGATCAAGAATAAGGTGAAACAAGGCCTTCCTCAGGACACTGAGGATCTATTCAATATTCTTGAGGTCAGCCAATTTACAATGCCACCCAATGTGGTGGTGGCTTTTTACAAGCACTCGGAATCCTTCCTCCCTAAAGCTCTGGCCTCCAAGCCAATCAGATAAATGGGCGCTCCGGATTTTATTTGTTTTTATTTTTATTTATTTTGTTTTTATTAGGACTCAAAAATTATTATTTATATATAATAATGTGACATTTGAATGCATTATAGACATTTAAGAATACATAGAAAAGGTAAGTAAAATTAATTATACTAGGTAAGATGGATATATTTTTATTATAATGCACTGAATATTATATTGACTGTTGCGCTAACAAATGAATAAATTAAAAAAGATAGAAATATAATTATTTTATTTAAATAATTGTGAATTGTTGATGGTACTTTGGCTTTTCTAAGCCACAAATTGGACCTTGTATGTCATCATCTGATCCTTGTTATTTCAGTGTCACTATGGCCACACAACACGACCACTAATGTTTTTCATGTATTGCTTACTAATTAGTACTTAGGACGCAGGTCAAGTATATCAAATATGTTTAACAAATCACATTACAAGGGAAAGGTAATTTGAGTTCTAAACAACCATTTGTTTAGAACAATAGTGGAGCGGGCCGCATGATGCAGATAAATTAAATTCTTGATGTTTATCTATATGATAAATAAACCCGTATTCAACAAGCTAATAAATAAAAACATTTTTAACTTATTTTTAATATTTGATGTGGTTGCAACTTTAACTAATGTTCTATAATATATTTAGATATATTAATATTATAATTTACATACTAAAAGTTAAAATAAAAATTAAAATATTAAAAGAAAAATTATAATTATAAATTGTAAAAGTTAAATATTAAAGTTTAAATATTTGAAATTTAACTATTTTTATTAAATCATGATTTATTCTAATATTGAAATATTTGATATTAAAAATTTTAATATTGTAATATGTATTATTAAAATTTTAATATTAAATTTTAGATACTAAATATTTTTAATATTTAAATATGTAATATTAAAATTCTTATAGTGAAATTTTAATATTACATAGTTCAATCTTAAAATTTTAGTATTAAAATATAAAAAGTTAAAAATAAAATAAAATTTAATTTGCAAGGGGAAAATATTTATTGGGGGGATGCTAATTGCAAAGGGAATGTGATTATTCCGGGGAATTATACCCTGAAATTAAATTTTCAGCTAATGCATCTAATTGAATCCACGTACTCTTCTGTACGTGGTGGACAACCCTGGATGTGATTGCTAGAGGGGTGGCGCCCTGTACCCCAGTGGTTGATGATTGTTTGATAAAAGGCAAGCGGGTGAGCACATTGACTAGTAGGTTTTTTTCAGGGGGGCACATAGTACCTGTATAGTGTTGCCAATGCAAATGAGTCATAGAGGATGTGCTCAACTGTCCTGTATCCCCGTAGTGTTTTCTGGCAGTTGAGGTCTACACGGCAAATGTCCATTTGAATAGGTACATCCTCCAACTTTTTGACGTTGGTTTTTAATATGCAGTGGAGGAGGATTCCCAGGTATACCGCAACATGGATTCTTTGCAAGGCATACTTTTCCGAGAACATGCATAATTTTTTGAATGTTTGCACTAACCTATTAATATAGGACGTTTGGTTGAACTTGAAGAGGGTTCTGGGGGGGCGCCCAACTTGAATCAGCCCCCCAGGCCTCAGCAAATGAAATAAATAAAGGTTTAAAATTATTCACAAGGACTGCACCCCTGACTTTATTTGATAGTGCCTTAAATACTTCATTAAAAATTGCAGTTTTCAAATATTCAGTTCCAATTTGAAAGTCAGTTTTTATTAAATTCTTTTCATATTTGTTGATGTTTGTGAAAGGGAATCTTTGAATGCTTTTTGTATATATATTCATCAAAGTTTAATTTGATATCACCACAAATTTCATTCATTTCTTTGAAGTTGATACTTGATCCTATTTCATATGCTTCCCTCAACCATGGCAAGCACCCCACAGGTGGTAAATATTCCCTATTTTTAGCTTCACTACTTGAAAAATTAAACATATTCTGTTGAATTATTTTATTTATTTGGTTTTTATTTATTTGTTTTACAGGGGCCACCAGTGACTGGTAACCCCCGTAAAACCAACTCAGCGTATAAGCTGCCACTTCCGCAACCTCATCCCCATTCCTGGTGATGACTAAAATAAATATAAGTAAAACATAAAAAGACTTACTAATTGTTTCCCCTGTGGCCCCCTCAGCCACAGGCGCCACTTTGGCGAACTTCATGAGTGTTGGATGCTCTTCATTAATTTTTCTAGGCTTAATTTTTCTTATATTTCTTGATACTTGTGCTTCTTCTTGGTTTTCATTTGATAAAGCTCCTGTATTTCTTGAAGCGCTTCTGCTTCTTGCTTGTGTTTTGTTTTTGTCTGTTTCCCTTTGATTATTTTCCTCTTCATTGGTGTTAATTTCCTTTGGAACTTCATTTCCTTCAATTAGTTTGATCTTATTATTTTCTTTGGCCCCCTGCCAGAACTCCCACAGATTGTAGTCCGTGTTGTTGAATTCAAGACTTGATAAAATAGTTCCCTGGAGATTTAGTAATGCTTCTTTATTCTTTTTGTCTATAATATTTCCTAGTTTGTTCATAGCATTTTCTTTTGCCTGGATTAGTGGCTGGCCCTTGTCACCCAGCTTTCCTGTCACTGTTTCCCTGACATTTTTTTCTATTTCAACAACCTTTTGCAGGTGTACTTCTAATTTGTTACTCAAGTTATAGATAGTTGATATTTTGTTTGAATTCCATCAAAAAACTGGTTTTTATAGTACTATCTTCAACGCATACATATTTTTCATCATCATTAATAAATTAAAGACAATAAACGTAAATATTGCATTAAAATATTGCAATTAGACGTCAACTCTTGGTATTTTGATATTATGTGCATAACTCAATGCATTTTGTTTAATAAAATCCATTGTAAATGTGGCTTTTTTCATTGTAATTTATCTAAATGGACTGTGTTTATATTAGAGAGCCATTAACGCTTAGTAAAAATATTGATACATAGTGCATTTTACAGCCTGTATATTTACCTATTGGTAATAATTCTGTAAACTTTTCAGTCATATTTTACAAGGTAATAATAATGTAATGTGTTAATAGATTACTGTTTATTGTCATTGATTGGCTGATTTTCTTTGCTGTGGCAATTGTGCATTTTCTGATATTTATGCACTAGTATCCAATTGATTGGCTTCACATCAAATTGCACAGGCAATAGGAAAACAAGCCTCCCAAAGACTAGATGTGGTCGGGGTGGCGGCTTGTTTTCCTATTGCCTGTGCAATTTGATGTGAAGCCAATCAATTGGATACTAGTGCGTAAATATCAGAAAATGCACAATTGCCACAGCAAAGAAAATCAGCCAATTAATGACAATAAACAGTAATCTATTAACACATTACATTACTATTACCTTGTAAAACCTGACTGAAAAGTTTATAGAATTATTACCAATAGGTAAATATACAGGCTGTAAAATGCATTAATTTTCAATATCCATACTAAGCATTAATGGCCCTAATATAAACACAATCCATTTCATTAAATTATTATAGAAAAAGCCAAGTTTACAGTGGATTTTATTAAACAAAAAGCATTGAGTTATGCACATAATATCAAAATATCAAGAGTTGACGTCTAATTGCAATATTTTAATGCAATATTTACGTTTATTGTCTTTATTTTATTAATGATGATGAAAAATAAGTATGCTCATAATTTTAAGCTATTTGTAAAATGTACAACATTGTATTAATTATGGGAAATGTTGATAATCTAAAAAGAAAATATAAGTAATTATTAATTGAAAGAGAGATATCAATTTTAATAAGTTGTCACAAAGAAAAGATTTATTTACTAATCAAAGGATGGGAAGGGGGGAATGGGCGGAATGAACATCTCCTTCATCTGCGCCTGTGAAAGAGGCGGCATCAGAGATAGTGGGGAGGGAATGGGTAGTGGCTTGGGAGTCAGGGTTGGAAGGCAGGTGACTTGATGGAGGGGTTGGGGAGGCAGGTTTTGTTGACTGGGAAGGGGCAGCAAGAGCTGATTGATTCAATTGCTCAAATTCTTCTTCTGTCACATATACTGGCTTGACAAAACAGATGGACTGGTGTGGGGGAGAAGGGGGTCCTTTCTGGACTTATCTCTATCACTTGCATAGAAGATGATGAGATCAAATAAGTCCTGGACGGGCGCAGAAGGGAAAAGCTCATACCCCTTATCAAGTTGGGTGCATAGTTTGTTGTAGGTTGCAGGATTTAAGCGCCTGAGGGCGGAACCAAAATTGTAGAGACATACATCTGCAAGATGCATGTTGGCGTAGTTGATGGGATAGGACCAGCAGGTATGCCCCGCAGCCCTGATTTCTTGGGTAGCCAAATCCTGCTGTTCCATCTCTGCACTCAGTACAGCTGTGTGCACAGTGTTTTGTGTGGCTCACTCCTCCAGCATGGCCTTGAGCTCCGTCTGGTAGGCATACCCATCTGCGGTGTTCAATATTGCTGAGTAATAATTGACGCCCAATGGGGAAACTGCCAATAAAACCCCAACAAACCAATACAATATTGGGCCGTGCTTGTACACGTCAGACTGGATACACTTCTCTCCAAAGACTTGGATACTTGCAGAAATCTTAGTGTATGATAGGAAAATTACGTCATTACAGGCCCTTGTTGTCCTTCCTTTGATAAAATTAATAATAGTTGAATTGTAGGGGTCAGTGTCCATCAAACTGGGGCCACTGAGAACTTGATTGGACAAGATTCTAGCACAACCACAAATCTGTGCATCCACAAATTCACTGTTCTTTTGTTGGTGAAGATGCTGTGGAGTCCCAACTGGAGATGTACCTGGACCAGGGGCATCCGCAGGTCACATTCCATAATGGCCATCATAAGGGGATGGGCTGTGTCACCTTTGGTTGAAGTACGGGCACCAGTCAGGGTCTTCTTGGTAGGGGGCCACAGTTGGCGTGAGCTTGCAGGGTTGCAGCCACAGTGGACTTTGCAAACCCCATTGTGGCCGCAATTTCCCCAAGTGATATAAGCTTCCCTTGCTTTTTGACCATTTTGAGAACAATCTTGGGAGTGATTAGGTTTCTTCTGTGTCTTGAAGGCTGATTGGCTGGGGGAGAGATATGTCCATCTTGTGAACTAGTCAATGGCATCTGATTGGCTTTTTTGGGGTCCTTGGCTCTCTGGGTGACCCCATGGCTAAAATGGCTGGTTCCAGATGCCATTGCTGATAAGGGATTTGGGTTAGCAGCTGCCTGTGCATGATGGGCAAACAGGGCCTTTATTGAAGTTGCAGGAGAAAAAACACACTCCTGGGTGGTTCTTGCGGAGGGGCCTGCGGGTTGGGAGTGGCCATAGACAGAGGCTTTACCATTAAGAGCCACAGTGTAGCCCTGCATGATTTTGTCAAGGCCAGGGAACAGCTTGTTGACTTGGTTGTTATTGAAATAAGACATAATAAAAAATTTATTAAAAAATTTAAACTCAAAAAGAGATATTTATATTTTAGTCAATTTTATTGTTAAGTATGTTAATTTTGTGAATAGTGGGATCTAAATTTTAGCCATCCTAAATTGGAATAGGATGATTTTTGAGAATGCCTATGATTCCTAAACAAATCAGCACAAATCTACTCTAGATCCTTTAGCATCCTTTTTGAGACACCTATAAATTAGATTTATTTCAAATTCATCTCAATTATGATTTGAAATTTGGTTCTTGGATTTGATAATCCCACAATTTCAGATTTTTTAAGTTTTACATGTTGTCTATGATTTGTTTGAAATACAGGAAATCTCAAATTGCACATTTGAATCCTGTACTTCTGATTCATGTATCCCGCATTTGTTTGCTGAGTTTTGTCTTTTGTTAGTTGAGTTATCTGCTCAAGAGATTTGATATTTGCCAATTTACATAAACCAAAAAAAGTCAAATTAAATGGTTAATTTTAATTAATAATTTACTTTTCACTCAGCTGAGTTTTCCGCAAAAGTGATTCAAAATTTGGACCAAGGATTTGACAATCCCGCATTTTTACGTTCAGGTTCTGAATTTACAGTAACTAGGAAAAATCAACCCAAATCAAGAAGCTCCACTCTGGAAAAATCAAATGAAAATCCAATCTCAACAATCATGTTTAGACATGAAATTAAGTGAAATGCAAAATTGTCTAAACTGGAAATGATGCAATATTCTGCACTCTAAATCACTAATATAGCAACCACAAAATCATATAATGATATATGAGCTACCCTCCTAATGGCGCAGAATTTTTTTAAAAGTTTTTTGGCCCCTTGCTACGCCAGGGGCCATAAAACTTTGTTTCAAGGAAGAAAGGAGGGGGAAAGATAAACCATCAGTCTACTAACTATGTATTTATGTATTGTTATAAAGGATACTTGATTACAATAGATTTTAGAAAACTCTAATAATAAAATAAAATTATATATTACTGATAAGGAGTGCCTTTTGGGGAAGCTTCAAATATAAAAGTAGAGAGAGAAGAAGTTTATTTTATTGGATGATACTTTAGACTTATATAGATTTAGCTGTGGTGGGGATATTAGTTGGACCAAACCCAGGGGCTGGTCATGTGCTGGATGGGTTCAAGTTGTTGGATACCTGGACAGTCATGTGATATTGGTTTGCTGCCATTTCCAGTATGTTGAATGGTATATTGAAAAGGCACCAAATTGGGCAATGACTGGATGCTAGGTGTGATAGCAATAGCCAGAATACTCGTACATTCATACCCTTGACATTACAATCTATTTTTATCATGTTGCCTTTTCCTTGATGTGTTGATATTTCATTTTTTGTTGATAATGTGCTTGCAATTAATTGGATAGCTTCACCTCCAGTTGCCTTGGTGATAGGAAATCAAGTTGCCTCCCCTAGACCAGCTGTGGTTGCAGAGGCAACTTGATTTCCTATTGCCAAGGCAACTGGATGTGAAACTATCAAATTAAACGCAAGCACATTATCAACAGCAAATGAACTATCAACACATCAAGGAAAAGACAACATGATAATATATATTGTAATATATAATTCTACTTTATTATTAGCATTTTTTAAAATCAACTGTAATCAAGCATCAAAATTTTAGCCGTCCTAAAATGGAATAGGGTGCTTTTTGAGAATTCCTATGATTCCTAAAAGAATTGGCACAAATCCACTCTAGATCCTTTATCATCCTTTTTGAGACACCCATAAATTATATTTATTTCAAATTCATCTCAATTATGATTTGAAATTTGGTTCTTGGATTTGACAATCCTGTAATTTCAGATTTGTTTGAAATACAGGAAATCTCAAATTGTACATTAGAATCCCACATTTCTGATTCATGTATCCTGCATTTGTTTGCTGAGTTTTGTCTTTTTTGGTTGAGTTATCTGCTCAAGAGATTTGAAATTTGCCAATTTAAATAAATCAAAAAAGTCAAATTAAATTTTTGATTTTATTAAATATTTTATTTTTCACTCAGCTGAGTTGCCCGCAAAAGTGATTTGAAATTTGGACCAAGGATTTGACAATCCTGCATTTTTACGTTTAGGTTCTGAATTTACAGTATAAGACTATATCTTTTATTGAGTATAAAATTGTAAAGTATAGCTTTAATAAGAAAGTAATGTACTTTATACTATTTTAATGATATACTTCTATAACTTTTATAATTGAAATAAGATCACTAATAAACCAAAATACCTAAAATCATACAGTAGTTTTAAAAGCTATGGCGACAACCAAAATGAACTCAGATTTAAACAAAATCCAAGTTGCGCAAGATTCAGGATTCAAATAATTTAAATAGTGTCAGTTAATAAATGAAATGTCAAACCAAAAACAAAATTTCACTTGCCCATTATACAAAATTATATCAAACATCAAGCGGTGTAGTTCAAACCACAAACAAAATGAACTGACACAACAAGTGAAATGGATGGATGCTATTCCGGAGTATATTATAATCCAATCAGGATTCATATGAGACACCAACAGAAGGACCAAAATGAAACAAAATCTGAGTACTCTAGAAGCGAGATTACACAAACACAAAACAAAATGAACTCACACAAGATGTGTAGTATGAGCAGCCTAAAATAGAAAAATAACAGTTTAACAGCCAATCAACAGCTATCCAATTTAGAAACAGAGGCATTTTATTCATTTTCATGGCTCCAGATTTGTATGGAATGGTTTTGAGAACCTTCCAAATATGGACTCAAGATTACAATAAAAATAAATCATTAATTTTTAAAATTTCTACTTTTAGTGATTTTATCCTAGGTTTTAGTTCAAGATGGTTTTCAACAGCAACATTTTCAACCGCGCCAGCAGCCAAGCCAGCAGCAGTCAAGCCAGCTTCAATGGAGGCAAGGCTCAGAACGTGGAGGCACCCGTTTACACCCAAGCCTTTGAGGCGGGTAACAAGGAAGCTGACCTGTTACTGTCCCCTGACCCATATGGCTTTGACTTGTTTGAGAGTCACTTTGCGTCTAGTGCTGCCCCTGCTCCCACACCCACCCCTGCACAAGCTGCCCACCAACCAACCAATCAGGATGGCAACCTCAATTTGGAACAACTTCCCGCCATTGCCCAACCTGCCCCTCCCTCAGCCAATCAGGCTTCAGCTCCCCCCGCCCAGCGCCCCAAGCAACAAATCATCACCGCCCAAATTCTTCAGGAAATTGTGGCTCTCAACCTGCAGGGTCTGTCCTGGGATCAGATTGCTGACCAATTGCAATTTACCCAAGCTACTGTCATGCGGGAATTCAACAGCATGATGAACAGAGGGAATCGGATTGGGGCGGCCAAGAAGCCCAAGAAGGCCCAAGAGTCCCAGATAACTGAGGCATACCCAATCATGCTCGACCTCCTCCAGCGGGACCCCAAGCTTCCCTTGACCCAGGTCCGGAAGCAACTTGCTCACCATGGCATTTGGGTGTCTGAGCGCATGGTGCAGCTCTGGATGCACAGAAAGGTGGCTTCAATTAGGGTTCTTACAAATTTTGCCGGCAACCAATGGGATGGCGCTGAGGATTCCCCATATGACAACGCAATTGAATCAACCCTGGTCCGTTGCTTGACTAGTCTGTCAGATGATGTCATTTTCATCTCCTACTACAAGCTATTGTTAGCTTTTGATGACTTTGGTGAGCAAGGAAGAGCCGCCACTCAAAAAGGAAGGAAGAAGGTCAAGAAGGGGACGTTTATTGGTGCATTTCTGGCTGTGTCAGCCAAGGGTTTTGTCTATTATTGGACAAACCCTGATTTCATTGATGGGTACTTGTACAGCCACATCCTCGGTGGATTGCTCAACTCCTGGGATGGCTCAAATTCCAAATACCGGGTTTTCTTGAGCCACCAGATGGAGGGAAGCTCCACTGCCCTTGAGGCCATCCAGGGACGCGGGCACCAGGCCTCAGTCTACCCTGCCGGCCATGCTGACGTCCATCTGGGAGATGTTGTCTTCTTTAACATGGGATCCACATTACAGGAGCGCCGCCCTCAGGCTTTCAACGACCTCTATCTTGGGGTCCTTGATCACAATTTTCTCTTTAGTTGCCAAATGGTGGCTGACTTGTTTGCGCAAATGGTTTTCCATGTGAACATGGGCAGCCAATCACGTAAGGATAAGCGCCTTCCACCTCGGGCCACTGCCACTTACCAGCCCATCCAGCCAATGACCAATGAGGAGTACAACAAGCGGTATATGGCGGCCATCACGCAAAATCCTCCTGCCTCCACCCCCACCACCAACACCCCTAACCCGCAAGCCCAACCCACCCAATCCCAGACCCCCCAGGCCAGCACTGCCTCTACGTCTTCCTTCCTGCGTTATTCTGCCTCCTAGGCATCACTCCCCCCGCCTCAATAAACCCCCTGTCACCAAACAT
This sequence comes from Entomophthora muscae, assembly GCA_014839935.2. Taxonomy (NCBI): domain Eukaryota; kingdom Fungi; phylum Entomophthoromycota; class Entomophthoromycetes; order Entomophthorales; family Entomophthoraceae; genus Entomophthora; species Entomophthora muscae. The sequence continues at coordinate 250,541 of QTSX02005069.1, read as the reverse complement.
TTTATATTTATATTATCTTTATTTTGAATTTCAATTGTTCATGTTCTCTTTGTTTATAGTTGGTTTTATTCTTTATGTTCAGCTTATTTCTATAAAATCATATATTTACTATGGTGTGTATCTAGATCCAGAACACAGTTATTTTTAGCACCAAACCATAGCCCCTTGTGAAAACATTAACAACAATTTGGTGATCAGCTAAAATTGAATTAGAAAATTATAGTGTTAACTGTTTTTAGATAAAGTTGTAACTGATCCAAATTCAAAACCTTAATGATAAACTTTAAGCCAATCAGGAGCCAAGTGATAAAGTGATTGTTGTGACATAAAGGGTCATTCAATAATTCTTTGATGCATGTGCGCTAATTAATATGATTGGCTGGATGTTTTGCCATTGTACGCCATTGCCGCTGTGGCAAGTTGCTGATGGACTAGTGCCCAATCAGCCGCTGAGTTAACACTAGTCCATCAACAACTTGCCACAGCGGCAATGGCGTACAATGGCAAAACATCCAGCCAATCATATTCATTAGCGCACATGCATCAAAGAATTATTGAATGACCCTTTATGTCACAACAATCACTTTATCACTTGGCTCCTGATTGGCTTAAAGTTTATCATTAAGGTTTTGAATTTGGATCAGTAACAACTTTATCTAAAAACAGTTAACACTATAATTTTCTAATTCAATTTTAGCTGATCACCAAATTGTTGTTAATGTTTTCACAAGGGGCTGTGTCAAGCGCCAAAAATAATATGGTAACCAGGGAAACAATGCCACACAAAGCAAACAACACATATTGAGATGTATGTAAAACATATACAAAATGGGTAAAAAGATGGGATAATGTAGTAAATGGGAAAACAAAAAGGAATAAACAAAGAGGCAATTGTATCAAAATAACATATAGTTTATTGGGGTGAAAGCTATAAAAACATATGAAAAGGTTAGTAAAAAATCAATGAGCAAATTGGAAAAACTTCTAAAAGACCTTGACTTGGCAATTGCCAAAATCAAAGAAATTGACCGCAAGGTCAAGGAAAAGGTGAAGTCTGCCGTCCTTGAAGGGGACAAAATTAAAAAGGTGTCCGCCAAGTCACTCATGACCAAAATACCGGACACACCTGAGAAGACAATAGAGCGCCTACTCAACATCCAGAAGACAGTTGTGGATGGCTTACAATTCAAGTCCTACGCCCTTTCTGCGCCGTCTGTCTGGACGGACGACCCTGAGATGTATGCACATCTCAAACCCGCCAAGAGGGCCCGCAAGGAGGACACTGAGACGCCCGCACAGCTGCTTGCGCCAAGGATGGCAAAGCCTGCCAAAGCCGCTGGCAAAGAAGAAACCCAAGAAGGTAACCTAAGAAAATAAATTTAATAAAAATTCATAAATACTTACCTTTTTTTTAGAAGATGTTGGTGGCAAACTCCGCCGGGTCCTGGTTCCTTTTGTCCCCCCCACCTTCTACTCAAATTTTGCCACTCACGTGGCAAAGCAGCTTTTCCTGTCCCCCCCTGTCTTGCAGGAGCTCAAAGATAGGATTCACGGTGCATTCCCAATGTCCAGGGAGGCATTGGCTGGGCTAACGCATGAAGAGGGGGCATCCAAGTGGGCAGTTACTGCCTACAAGGATGCTCAACTGGTCCGCCTGGACCCGGTGTCCCTCAGTGGAGTTTACTGTGTAAACTCCATTGAGCTTGTTTGGGACGTCCTGGCAACGCTCCCATTCAAGAATATACCAGAGATGGGCCGGGCCCATGCGGCTGCTTGCTTCTGCTTCCTGGTGGAGCACACCCTGTCCTACTTGCTGGAGAACTTTGGGCGCGCGGTAGAAAAACTGGCTGTTGCGGATGCAACAGCTGTGAAGAAGACTAAAATCCTCCTGGCGGACTTTGGGCTGGCCTGGAGTGCCAACAAGATAGGGGTCCCAGAAGCTATGGATCTTACCTTTGGAAAAACCAAGCACAAGAAGAAGATCAGCGCGGTCTACAATAAGATGTGTGAGTTCACGGAAGCCTTTGCGGGGCAAAGGCTTCACTTGGTGGTTTACCTGGGGTTCCTGTTTTACTTTGGAATGAGCGCCAGTGTGGAGGACCTGGACAGGGTCCTTCTGGGGATTGATGAGGCCCGACTTGCTCTCAACAGGAAGAAGGTCCCCCACGGATATGACTCAGTTGACCATGTTATCCAGGACGCCCTGGTCCTGGCTGGAATCTACGGGTTTGCGGCCCCGCCTGAGAAGCTGCTGCTTCACTCACACCTCACCATCCTCCCTTTCACCAGCAGGCGGGAGTATTTTAACCAGGGTGTATCCACCGTCCACGGTGTGGCGGTGGAGGTTGTGCGCCACCTCCATTGTGGGGTGGGTACATACTGCCAAACCCATTATAGGCGCTCCTAAAATATTCTCTATACCAATAAATATATTTACCCTTTAGATTATTTTTATTATAATTAATAATTTTATAAAATAATATTTTAGCAAACATTACTTACAAAATAAATTCCAGGGAAGGTTTTAATAAAAGCATATAATATATGTCAATAAAATCTACTTCTAATTTGTATGATTTACATTTTTTTTTTTAGTTTGCTTTTTATATTTATTTGCCAAAAATGATATTGATGTGTTTGCTTAATCCATTATCAAGCGTTTGGGATACCCTTGGATGCAATAATAAAAATGATTATGAATAAATAAATTACTAACCTTCATTGATGGTGCTGCTGAATGTGATTGCGGGCTTGGAAACATCTAAATATAAAATTTTAGTTAATGAATCTTGATTAGTAAATTAGAGGATATATAAAAAAAGTGGGATAAGCTAAGCCTTTAATTGATTGGCTGATTTGCAAGGCACACAGGGATAAACAAATCAGCGTGGCCATAGAATTTGGCCACAGTCTCAGCTGGGAGGGTATGGATCCTGGCCTGCAGCAAATCAAAAAGGTCCTCTGTCCCAGTTGGGGTTCCTTGCTTGACAACTTGCTTGAGCCACCCAAAGACTTCCTTGATGGGATTTAGGAAGGGCAAATAGGCAGGGAGGAAGAGAAGGCGCATATTTGCCGTGGCCAATTGCTGGGGGCCCACTGCAATGCTTGTGTCAATTGATGGAAATTCTTCAAGAATATCTGCCACCTTGTGGAGACCAACGTTGTCCAGCACAAGTATGTTGGTGAAGCCCGGGCTTGTGCGCCTCAGGTGCTCCTGGACCAATCAGAGGAATGATAGGAAGGTCTGGCTATTGTGAGATCCCAATATCATTTGGTAGAGCTCAACCCCCTTTGGACTGAGGAGAGCCACCATCAAATAGGCTGTGGCGCGGACTGCAGCACGCCGAGCCATCCTGTCATTGGAGCCTCTGGGGACATACCCATACTCATTGCGCATTGACGAGGCAAATGCTGATTTGTCAATGTAGTAAAATTTGACCGTCCCCTTGGCTTTTAGGGCAGTATACGCCTCTGTGTATTTTCTCTGGGTCTCAATATTGGCTGGGCTGTTCCGATTGTATGGGGATACCCTAAGTTTTTTCCAGGAAAATTGCATTCCCTTGACCAAATGATAATAGAAGGAAATTGAGGCCTCAACCCCAAAAGCGGACTTGACCATGGCCTGTATATTTGCCAGTTCAAGATGGCAATCTTGGGTTATCCACTGGCGGATTGCCCATTTGTGCTCCTTTGTGAGCATGGTCAACACGCGCAAGGATTTCTCTGCGGCAAGGACTCGACCCGTGTTGAGGAACTTGTTGAAGGTCTTTGAGGCGTACTTGGGATCCACCCTGACAATGGCTGCAGCCGCCTTGTAATTGCCTGATTCACGCATTAGATTAAGCAGGATGATGTGTTTGGTGTCGGGGATGCGCTTCTGAGCGGGCTTTTTAGCGGTGGGGATTGACTCATTGGCATTGGGCAAGGCACAGGGCATAGGCACCTTGTTGTAGAAGGCTGCAACTTTCTTGCGCACCAGTTGTCCCTCATCAGTTTGAAAGAACTCGGGCTCCTTGTTGTCCTCCTGATTGCCATTGCTTATGTATGGCTCATAGCTAGTATCAAGTACAGGCTTCACCTTCTCCAGCATGGCTGACGGGACCGACTCTTGCCGGTACACAGCGTCAAACACATACAAAGTAAGTTCTACCTCCTTGTTTCTAACCATTTTGGTAGTGGTGACCTTGGTTGGCTTCCGGGTCAGCTTTGGGACCCAAGGGTTTATGCTCCGCACCCTAGCAGCTTGTGCTCCTTGAACTGGCTGTGTCAGTGCAGCGTCACTATGGAACTCTCCTCTCCTGTCTCCTCCTTGAGTAGGCACTTGTGTTGTACTAAGTCTATTCTTTGACCCGCGGGGGCGACCGCAACTGCGGCGCACAACAGGTGCATTGGTACTCTGGTGTTGTGTTCCTTCCATTTTAAAATTTAATAAAATACTAAATAAATTTTAATTAAGTTACTCCCTAATTTTAATTTTTGCTTTTATCTGAATATGGATATTTAATTAGAGGTTTTCCCACCCAATATCCCAATTATAGATTTTTTATTTCTTAATTAGTTGTTTCTGGTTTACAACGCCCATTTTTGAATACCCAAAATAATTCCCACCCTTTTTCCTGGATTTTATGCCAAATATAAGCACCCAACACAATATTTTTAAAATTTATGTTTCAGATCTTGTGTCTTATTTTAGATGCCTTGGTATCATTCTTGATTACAATCTATTGCACAAACTGCGTGAGTGATTTTGTTTGTGGTTTGAGTTCCTATTGTGTTTTGTTTTTGGATTGAGTTTTGACGCACCATGTGTGGGTGTATTTTGTCACCAATTCACATAGTAAACATATGTACACCAAAAGCCAACTCACACCATTTTGTTTGTGAATCCATGTATTTTGGATTTCATTTTGAATGGTTTCGCTTTGCGTGTGAGTACTTTGTTGCTGTGTTGACCCATTTTGCCTATTAGCGCCAAAAATCCCTGTTAACAGAGTGTATATTTTAACCTGCTAGTTGGATTTTGTTTAAATCTGAAATGATTTTGTTTAAATCTGAGTTCATTTTGGTTGTTGCCATAGCTTTTAAAACTACTGTATGCTTGTATCTTGCAGGAAAAATCCTTTATTTTGCTTATACTGAAGTATTATTATAGCTTTACATAAGCTGGAAATTAAATTAGTCTTTTTTATTAAACTTATAGTTTATAAAGCAGTTTTTTGTGTAGCTTCATATTTTATATTTAATTGAATACAGTTACATATAAATTTTAGTCTAATTTTGCTTTTGAAACTAAAATAAAGTTTCTTTTAAAAACAGCTAATTTAAGAAATTTTTATTATTTAGCATATATTTCTTATTGCAGAAATAAATTCCTTGGGGTCTCTTTAGTCTATAATAGATTTTAAAAGATTTAGTTTTATATTCTAAACTGTATTTTATTTTGTTTCAAAGTTAACCTCCAGAAAATTGATTTTTGCACTTTGATCTTTGATATTTTTGATTTTTGCACCCTACATAGTGTTTCAATTTTTGCACTTTTTGGGGGTCCCATTTCCAATTTTTGAACTTTCAACCTTAGGAACTTTGACCTAAGGAACTTGCCCAAATGATCCACCTATCCAGCCATTCCTGATCCAAGTCACTCTCATGATCTCCCTTTCCATTGGTCCAACTTGTGATTTGCCACAGTATATTTGACTATAAAGGCTAAACTATTATTCAAATAGAATACAATTCTCTAAATACTCTCTGAAGCTTCTCAAAAGTTGCCTCCCCATCAACAACAATAATTTTAAGAAAAATTTAATTATAAAGAACAAAATTAAAAGGGGAAAGAGCCCAGAAAATCAGACTTATTATTAATATCAGATACTGATGTATGTAAGTTAATAAACCTGTTGAAAATCTGGACTTTTCATATGAAAATTCAGTTCACAAATATTAAAATGATGTATTATGATTTTAGCTTTATAATTGTATATTTTTTATTTTTGGGTAGATTAAGCTGAGAAGTTGCTTCTTTCATGGCTTTTGGGCCTCCAAATGGTTCATTATAATACAATATATATTTTTTGGCTATTTCCAGTTTCTGAAATGAGATATGAAATTTTATATATAATATGAAGCACCTTTTAAAGAAAACTCTTGAATCTTCTTCATTAGTGTGGTGTAGCATATTTGTAAAGATATATTTGTTATAGTCATCAAGTCTTCACAATTTGACATTATTTTACTTTCTGATGACTGATTGCTATTTTTCAAGATTTCACATCTTGGGAGAAAAAGTTTTATTGGTATTATACATATAGGGGTTGAAAGGAGATTGTATGAGGACAATCTTAAACTACAATTTGGATTTTTATACAGCAGACAGGTATATCTTTATCCAACCCAAGGGAAATAACTTCTTTTTACTGTGAGCATTGAAAAGGCTTTGCCTAATACTCAGATACTTCTAACTGCTAACCAGCTTAGTAGTGATATGTTGTAATATAGAATAAACTGTATTAATTACCCTAACTTGATTCTTCCTGGTCTCAAATTAGGAGAGCACCTTATATATGATGAATAAGCCAACTTATCAAGATTAACATCTAGTGCTTATAACTCTTATTGGCTAGCCCACTGTTCCACAGACTTTCAATTATAACCCACAAAGTTAGGCATTCATGCTGTGCTGGCATAGGATAAAAATTGATTGCCAGAGCTCATGTATGTATAAGAGGGTCTCAGCAGTATCACGTCCAATGTTCATGCACTTGGAGTATTCAGTTATCCTTTCAAATAGTAACTTGTGTCATGTATTTGGCGGTTATTTGACTTTCTGTATATAGATGATTCTCCAGAATCCTTCCCAAACACAATAAGGTTTGATAGTGGCAGGTCCTGTCAGGAAATCCTGATCTATCAGGGTTGAATGATCCATATTCTCATCACTGAGGCTATGGGCTAATAATAGACGGACCACCGCCAGATGTAAGACATCTATTCTGGATGATGGCAAAAATATATCAAGCTAATTATAGGCTTACAATTTGGAAGATATCTAAGACATTCAGGATCAAAATCATTGGCTGATAAATAAGTTCAAATAACAAAGTGCTAACCATTTGTTATTACTAAGGCAAAACACGCCACCACCAAATGAAATAATACAGAGGAATACAGCATCTGTTTTACCAAGAAATGAGACAGATGGCCACCTGTGTGCAGTGTGTATTAGACCAAGCACAAGATGGGACCTCACCCAATGTATGTCAATTTAGTTGGTTGCAACTGATTCAAGGAATATCTATGCTAAGAGGGGAAATTAATAGCATATGACATTATCTCATTCCAAAACCATTATTCAGGTTTGGAATCCAACTCTGGGAGTTGAAACTAGTAGCTTGGGGATGATAGGCTAGTTAGTAAGAGTTATCTGCAGCTAGACACTAGTCTGGCCGCACCTGCTACACTATAAAAAGCCCTTTCAAGATTAGTTGTAAGGCAGACAATTAATAGCAACCCACATTACTACTCATTAAATATTAGTAGTTTCAAGTATTCAGTAAGAGTGTATTATTTATACTTTATTGATCCTGCCAACCCACCTCTGCCCAAAGCTGCTGGTGTCAAGTCTATTGACCACAGGACCCCTCCAATTACTTGGCTCCAGCAACTACAAAACCCTGCCAGTTGCTGCATTAACAAAAACACCAATTGAAAGCACATCTGCCTTCATAAAGATTTATTTCTATCAGCACAAACAAATTTTTAAAATACTATAATAAAAATATTCCTTCTTCCTCAAGAACCCAAAATCTTGACACATCCCATGAGAATATTCCATCATATTCCTAAATCCATAATCTATTTAGCTTGTTGTCGACCAATCAGACTATTTGTGTTTGTACATAGATCAGGTTTGGAGTAATGTCCATATTCCAATCACTTGAATCTATCAGTTAGATCACATCAGTGCTTTGGTAAGCTTGATGGCAGAATGCTGCCTAGGCGATGGCTGCCTATGAACCAGAGGAATGATAGTCAAGTCTACCATATTACTCAGGATTCCTGACACTATTATACTAGGACTTCTCTATTTTTGGTCCTTGATTCTAATAAATTCCACACCATGGCATTTCTGAAAGGTACTGATATCTTCCAGAATGACACCAATTGTTTTTATAACATGGTTGGAAATTATTGCGCTCGATTCTGATTTAGCATGCAGCTTGGGTTTTATTGGTCTGGCTTTGATTCCTTTATCTCCCAGATGAAAACTACAATATATTTTTGTTCTGGATTTATGTTCTATCATCCACACAGGGAATTCCATCGTTTTTTAGAATAAAGCTGACATATTTACTGCACATTAAAGTTAATATGACGTAATATACAGGTGGAACTATTTTAGGACTGGTTTTGCTCTCTTTCAACACATGAGATTTTCTTTGCTTATTTTGAAAACTTAAACAATTCAAGCATAAAGAAAAATGATAAATGGAATTACCTTTTTAATTTAGGTTTAATTTAAGTAAGTGAATAAAAATGATAGTTTAGAAGACTCGAATATTTGCAACTTATTTTAAAAGCTAAAATGCTCTTTCCGGATTTGAAAGGTTAAAGGTGGCACCTTGTTCAGAAATTATTGCCCAGCTGTTTAATATCGTAGCGTTCGGCTTTCTTTCATGGCTTTCAAATCTAATTTGCATTCTTTGAATTCGTGTTTTAGCTGTGCTGGCTTAACCTAGTGCCACTGCTCTTTTTGATGTCACCATATGAGTCTTGTAGAAGTTATTTGATTTAAAATATGCTTTAAAATAGAAATTATATTTTAACTTGAATGCTAGCACCCTGTTGAGACAGAAACCTAAACTAGTCACCAAAGCTTCTTTCATCAAGGTCTACTTTTTCTCGCTTTGTCATTTCAATCACTATTCAAGGACAACATCAGTCTGTTTAGTTAGTTATTTAAAATAAATCACCTATAATATAATGGATCAAGATCGCGTACTTCCAGTTAAATACTTTGAAGGCATGGAGGAACGCTTAGCCAAGCTTGAGCTTGCGCTTTTGCGTTCAAAAGTTATCCCACCAGCTCTACAAAAAATGCAACAAGAACATTCCGCTGATGCCAAAAAAGGGGTTGGTTATGATGCTAACAAATCTCTATTTCGTCAATACTCAGAAGTCATGTCAGGGTGGGGTAAAATAGTATCTAACAGGGATGAGCCACTTGTATCGGCTCTTGTAAACAAATATTCAAAGGCAATCGATACATGTACTTTAACAGAGGATAAAGAGTCCCAGCTTTTAGATTCTTTGAATCTATCTGCTCTGGACCACAAACAAAAATTATCCATTTTGCTTCAAAATTTTTCTGGCCTATTGAATGCTGCCAATAATCTCGAGAATTCTCTTTTACTTGACTCGAGTATCAACCCGCCTGCCTTCAGAGGTAAAGTTTTTAATTCGCATTCTATAATTTCTATATTTTTGGTGGGTTTTTTTGGTCTGAAACTAAGATGCCTTTTAGATTGCTATGCATCTTTGATACTTTTTGTTTTACAGCCATAAACGTCATGACCTTAGCCCCCAGACTTTTATTGGCATCTATTTTTATTTTTGCCTTTCTTCGATTTCATCTTTTCTCCATCAGATAAATTCTTTTCTGACACTTTCTTAAATCCCCAAGCTATTTCTATATTGCCTTTATGCTGGGCAATTCAAGGAAAGCTTTTAAGCAAGTGAAACAGTTTTATGTTTTAACTCTATTACTCTAGATTACACAAAGGAACTCGATAAGCTTCACAAGACAATAGATTCATTCGATGGGTTTGGTACTGAAACTCGAATTAATGATCAAAAAATTCTAGTCTTATTGGAATCCTACCATCTATGGGTATGTATATTTGCATTTATAGTTTTAATTCACTTCGCTAGTGCAATGCAGTCTCGGAAACGTTTCACTATCTTATGACTGGGATTCAAGAGCTTGAGCAGCGGGTCCATACACTCGAAAAAATTCGTGCGTCAGAAGGTTGAATGATTATTTCGTTGGGGAACCTAAAATGTGCCCCTCATTTTTAAGCTTAATATTCAGCCAAGAAGTATTGAATTTGTTTATATCAGTGACAATTATATTGAGACATTTGTATTTTAAATTGTTTTTAATAACGTATACGAACAGCATATCTGCACTCTAGATAATCGCTGGAGATGTCAAATTGCCTCAAGTGTCATACTACCTAGATTTAACTCAATAAATCCTAATTTAAATACCATGAAAGCATTCATTACGTTTCAAGCATGTGTATACTTTCTTAGCTTGTTATATTTTATCTCTCACGAGATGAAACAATATATACGTTAGAAGTTATGACCATTCTTTAATCAATTTAGACCTTGCAGTTTATTCACGCGTCATCGTTTTATGAGACAAAACCGAAAGTTCAGAAATAAAAGGATGTTCCATAAAACCCTACACGGGCTATAAAGTAAAGCAAAAATAAATAAAGTGCTTTAATATTTACAACGGTTGATAGCCAAAGCAAAGTTAGCTCGGAGTGAACAAAAGTTGCACATGGAACAAAACTAATCATTGACCACATGAATTGTTACACATTAATAATTGTAGAGTATATACTTCTGGGAAGTATAATAAACGATATAAAGTGGAAAATTAAGAAGAGAATGATACTTTATTTGATATGAATATAGAGTATTATATAGTATCATAAGAAGCCATAAACTGTCCATGTACATCATGGTAGTCATGGGGCTTATCTGAGTAATGTTCCATCTAAGTCATGAGGCTTGTCCAGGTAGTGTTCCAATTAGGACTCAAAATGTTTGATCCCCATAATAGATGGCCAAATGATAGCAGTGCCACCAAAATATTGATTAGTTGGGGAATGATTCAGCAGGTTGCTTGTGGATTTACTTTCCCAAGAGCGAGTAATCAAAGATGTTGCAACATCTCCCCCTGGGGTGCTGGAAAAAGGAACCTAAGGAACTTTCTTGAGAGTGTTGGGGGTTTGTGCTTGGTATTGATCCAGTTTGGCGTTGGGAAAAGGGAGTCTAGAATTGTGATGGGCTGTTCTTGCTTTACGTAGGCAGAGTTGGTCATGGTGCATACATTTCAATTCAGTTTGAGTGTCAATTCCTTTGATGAGGTAGGTATTGTTGGGTTTGACCTCCATGACAATGCCTGGCCCACGTAATCCTGGTTCCAACTTGTGCTGATTGTGGTTGACAACCTAGATTTTGTCCCCGACTTGGAATGTTTCCTGCTGTAGTGGGATTGCTTCTCTCTAGACTCTTTTCTTTTCCACGTCTTCCTGGTCTTTCCTAGAACACTGTACATCAGGATCACTGTTGTTTGGTACCTTCTTAGGTAGAGGTAAATGTGGCTCTGCGGTAGTACTAACAAGGGCGGGCTTTTGCCCATAGACAAGTTTGTACAGGCTTTTGCCTGTATTGCAGTTGACTCAAGTCCTACACACCATAAGGGCTGTTGGTAGCATGTCAACCCAGGCCTTTGGATTGTTAGCAGATAAGTTACTGAGGGCTTCTACTAGAAAGCCGTTTAGTTTTTCTACTCTTCCATTTGCTTGTGGGTGATACAGGCTGGCAGTGATGTGCTTTATTCCATTCTTGGCAAGGTAGATATTGGTGTTGATAGCCTTGAGTTTGGTTCCCCCGTCTGTGATCAGAAGGTCAGGTTTTCCAAACTTGGCTATGATTTCTTTGCCAATAAAGAGTCTCACATCATTGCCTTTGTGTTCTTTTGTAGCTTGTGCCACAGGCCACCTGGTTGCATAGTCAATACTGTTACAATGTACTTTTTGCCTTTGTTATTGCCAGGCATTGGTCCCACAATATCCAGTGACCACACCTTGAAGGGTTGTGTGATTGATACTGGTAGTACTGACTTGGGTGGTGCCTTGGTTTGGGTGTACTTCTCATAGACTTTGCATTGTTCCAGTACTTTCTTGATATCATCTAGCATGTTGGGCAACCATTAGCGTGTCTTGATATATTTTTGAAAGTTCCTGTTACAGGTGTGGCCCAGGTCTCTGTGATATCTAATGATTGTGTCAATCTTCTGTGTTGACAGGACGTAGGGTACAGTATTGCCACTTGGTAGTATTTGGTGCAGTGTGCCATATACGTTTTTGAACAGGTGTTTGTTCTTGAGGACTTTCTCTTGGATGTCCATTGGGGTACCAGGTGGGAACTCTTCTTGGAGATTCCCCATGATCAACATGGGTCAATCAGGGTTCCCATCAGCGGACAGAACATGTTTACTGTATAGCCTTGAAAGGGTGTCTACAGTAAGCATTTCCTTGCCTGGCTTGTATTCAATTTGCATTGGGTATCTCTGTATGAAAATCATCCATTTGGCTTCTCTTCTTGAAAAATGCTGTTGTGTCTTGAAGAATATTAATGATTTGTGATCAGTGAGGACCTTGAACACTTGATCCCCTCCTAGATAGCATCTTCATTTCATGAGGCAGTGCACAATAGCTACCAATTCCTTGTCGTGTATGGGGTATCTTTGTTTGCCGTCAGATAGTTTCCTTGACTTGTACACCACAGGGAGGATGTATTTTTCTGCTGTCTGGATACAGAGTACCCCTTCTATGGCGTAGTCAGATGCATTGGTTTCTAACTTGTATATCCCTTCACAATTTGGGTATTAGAGGATAGGGGCGGTGACCATATGTTCTTTTAGTTGGCAGAAGTGTTGATCTTGTAGAGGTGTCCACACAAACTTGGTTTTTTGCCTGTAATGGCTGACAGGGGGCTGTCAGGGCACCCCAGTCAGGGATGAATCTTCTAACGTAGACCACCATGCCTAGGAAGGTACAGAGTTTGCTTTTATTTCTGGGGGCTGGCATTTTGGTTATGGTACATATCTTTTCTGGATCTGCTTTGATTTCATCCTTGCTAATAATGTGACCAAGGAATGAGAGTTTGGACAAGAAGAAATCACACTTTGATGGTTTGGCAATGAGTTGATTTTGTTTGAGGGTGCAGAAGACCAGGCAGACATCTTCCCAGTGTTGCTTTAAGGTTGGGTTGTAGATGATTATGTTGTCCAGGTAGATGATTGCTTGTTTTCCAATGTGTTTTTTGAAAACTTTGTTCATGAAAGTCACAAAGGTGCTGGGGGCGTTTGTCATACCAAAATTGATAAAAACACATTCAAAGGATCCATATTTGGTTCTGAACGCGATCTTTGAGATGTCTTCAGGTTTCACGCAAATGTGGTGATGGTCTTCTGTCAAATCAATTTTTGTGAAGATTTGGGACCCTCCCAGGGCATCAAAAAGGTCATAAATCAGGGACAGGGGATACCTGTTTTTAATTGTGACCTTTTTGAGCGCTCTTTAGTCTGTGACTAGGCAGAGTCCTCCGTCTTTCTTTACTACAAAGAAGACAGCGGCACCAAAAGGCAATTTTGAGGGTCTAATGAGGCCCTTTTTGAGAGCTTTGTCCAGATAGACTTTTAAAGCATTGTCTTCTTGGGGCGTGAGGCAGTATATAGGTTGTGCCTTTGGTACACTTCCCTTGAGGTCAAATTGTGTTGTATGCCTTAGTCAGGTGGTAATCCTGGTAAGGTTTCTTGGAAGACAGTGGGGGATTCACTGACCAGATGATCTTGGATGTAGTCTATTTAATGTCTGGCTTCTGTATTTTTGAAATGGATAACCTCATACATGCAGGGGTTACAATTAATTTTTCTGCGGTCAGTCTCCTCTTCTGTCTCCATGATTTTTATAAACATGTGGTCTCTCATAAGCATTTCAAGATGAGTTGGGTAGACATGGTGGTGCACCTTGCCTTGTTGTATGATGAGGATAGCGCTATCCCAATTGATATGAGGTTTGGTCTTTCTCATCCAATCCAAACCAAGTATAATATCATATTTGGGGATTGGTATGATAGGGCCACTGAGTGTGGTCTGCACGTCTCTAATTTGGGCGCAGAAAGGTTTCTCTTCTCTGGTGACTGGTGTGGTCCTATTGTCTGCCATGATAACTCTTTTGATGTTGCTTCAGACTGTGGGTAGTTTCATGAGGTTGGCAAATTTCTTGTCAATAATAGATTGGTCTGCTCCAGTGTCAAAAAATGCTGTACCTTGATACCTGCAAAAACAGAAAGGATAAGTGAGGAGTTTACTTCCAGTTTAGGCAGCAAACAGTAGAGGATTTCTGGAGGGAACTTGGATCATGGTGATTGAATCCAAGTATTGGTCCCTGTACAAGTCTTGTGAAGTGGGAGAGGGCAGCTTGCACAAGCATTCCCCTGATATTTTCCCTCCTTCTTGGTGTCTTCAGTACTTGCTTGATTAGCTTGAGCAGTGTGACTCCTGTTGCAATGATGATTATTATTGGCTTGGTTGTTCTGCTTATTAGGGTGAGGGTCCTTCTTGGCTGTAGGGCTCTCCTTGCACTTGTTTGTTGCATGTAGGTTGTCAGACTTTGAGCTGTGTGTTTTCCTTCCAATAATATATCTTTGAGGTTCTTGCAGCGGGTCATTTCAAACTGACATCTAATTTGTGTGGAGAGGCCATTTTAGAAGTCTAAACATGGCCCAGGTTTTTCAAAGTTGATGGTGTTGGGGGGCCAGTCACATAGGCTTTTGTACGCTGCAACATAGTCCTCAATATTTCATGTCATTTTGAAGGTTCTGAGTTCTGTCATGATCACTACATTGGAGTCTATTATGGAGAACTTTTTGAGGAAGGCAGCTTTGAACATTTCCTAGTTTTTTTTTGGTCAGGGTGCTGGTCTAGCCATTTGCTTACAAAGCGTGAGGTGGTTCTGTGACGCAGAGGACAACTTTGCTTGCCCAGAGTCTGCAGGGGTATTCCACCTGTTTAAATTTACTTTGGATGCTATTGATCCAGAGGGTGGTGCTCTCCAGGCGTAATCCTACAAAGTCCCAATTTCTGCCATACACAGACATTGAAACACAAGTTTAGGTATCTCAGGTGGCTGCGGGCCTGAAGCAGTTGGAGGCGGGTTCAGGAGCTTACAAGTGTGGAGGATATTGTACTGTTTGGTGGGGACAATGATGTTGTTGAAGATGGTGTAACCCGTAGGGTTGTCTTGTTCTTCTTTGTAATCTCTCCAGCCTGTGAGGAGGGCCATTTTTTGATCTTTTTCTTAGGAGGAATTTTTCCTTCAAGTTGTGTAGGTGTGGATAACCTACTGCTGCTACCACTGTCAAGTATATACTTCTGGGAAGTATAATAAACAAGATAAAGGAGAAATTTAAGAAGAGAATGATAATTTATTGGATATGAATATATTATATTATATAGTATCATGGAAAGCCACATACTGTCCATGTATGTCATGGAAGTCATGAGGCTTATCTGAGTAATGTTCTTCTTAAGTCACAGGGCTTATTCAAGTTGTGTTCCGCTTAGGACTCAAAATGTTTGATCCCTGTAATAGATAGCCAAATGATAGTAGTGCCACCAACTTAATTGTTGGTTAGTGCGCCATTTGGTGACTTGTTTGGTAAGCTTCTCAGGGCATTAATTCCCCAAGCAGGAGTAATAAAAGATGTTGCAACATCTCCCCCTGGGGTGCTAGAAGGTGGAACCTTAAGAATTTTTTTAGAGTGTTGGGGATTCAGGCTTGGTATTGATACAGTTTTGCATTGGGTACAGGAAGCCAAGAGTTATGTTGAGCTGTTCTTGCTTTGCACAGGTAGAGTCAGTCATGGTGCATACACTTGAGTCCTGTTCAATCATCAATGCCTTTAATGAGGTAGGTGTTATTTGGTTTGGCCTCTGTGACAATGCCTGGTCCTTATAATCCTGGATTCAAGTTGTGCATGTTTGTCACAGCCCATACAAGAGTCCGGCTGGACTCCCACAGGGGAGGCAGACCAGGCCTGGAAGGCCATGTACACAATAGGCGCAATTCTGACCAGATAGTTGACTGCAGTAGCTAGGGGACACCAACTCCCAGTATGGGGAACAACATGATTGGCCAGCCCCCATACTATGATATAGACAAAATCCAACTTACTGAAGTACTGGGCAGGAGGCACAGTTGGCAGGGGGAAGTAGGAGGAATCTCCTGCATGGAGGGCAAAATGATCACTCTTGGTAGCCAGGAGGGAGAAGATATATGAGATTATGAAGTGTAGTGGGATCACAAACAAATGCAAACATAATAGTTATATTGGTGCAAAAATAGATAGTTCTTGCAACATAATAAGGGATCCTGAGCATAAAGTTGTTTATTTTTAAGATTTCAACAGTGAGGAGGGCTTCTCCTCCTCACTACTTATCCTTACTAGTAATTTTGTGGCCTTTTGTGCCACCAGAGATCTGATGGCATTAATTTCAGTTAAACTTACAATTTTGAACGTAATTTGTGTATTTGGGCCTGAAGATGGATGATCATAGGTTGGTATAGCAGGAACTTTGCTTTGGCTGCAGCCAGCCAAGGTGCCACTGCTATTTATAAATCCCGCAAGCAATTGAGCGCCTGATTGCGCAATCAAAAAATTGCTCTCCTGATGTATTATTTCCTGATAATTAAGAGGGCTGAAATTGTTAATGAAATTAAAACCAGGGATTTGAGGCTTGTGTGACTCTCAAATCCCAGTCTATTTGTTAATTGAAAGGGAGTTGTCTTGCTCTGGAAGACAATTGGTGAAGATTTTCAGTCTGCAGGTAGTTTGGCCTCTAAGAAGACCAGCTGGTTGTCCTGGGAATTCTGGGCCCTGACATCATCCCCTACCATAGTCAAACTTGCAGAGCACAGCTCTTTATTCCAAGATTTATATTCCTTCAACAGAGTAGTGGCATTCTCAAGGTTGTATTCTGGTTCCCAAGTATTCTCTTCATTTGGGTACCCTTTCCATTTGACCAGGAAATGGGGTTTTTGGTATTGGAGTTTGTGTCCCAGGATAGCTTCAACCTCGTGTTCCGTGAAGTTTCTAACTTTGATGGGGGAGAGCTGTTCTCACTATCTGGTGCAGGAGAGAAAGTCCTTTCTTTTTTGATAACAGGAATTGGTGAAATACATCATGGATCTCTCATCTGGGGGCAATTCTAATTGGTACGCTACAGCACCAATACACTTTAAGACCTTGTAAGGACCTGTTTGTCTGGGACTCAAGCTAGCGCATGGGCAGTGGTTTTGATGTTCTTTGCGCTGAGTTAAAAAAGTTCTCCTACTTCAATTGGGAGACCAGGGCTTTGTTTCTTGTCAGCAAAGTCCTTGTATACTTATACTGCTCTTCTCAGGTTCTGGGCATATTTTTCTTGGCACATTTGGATGTTGCTGACCCAATCACGTCCAACTGGGCTGTCTGCTTCTTCTGTGGGAGGGGTGTACCATGTGGGATTGAATCTGTAGTTGGCTTTGAAGGAGTACATACCAATGGAGCTGTGGTCTTGGTTGTTGTATGCAAACTGAGCCATTGGCAGGTGTTTTACCCAGTTGTTCTGTTCCAAGTTTACGTAGCATTGTAAGTACTGTTTGAGGACCTGGTTTACTCTCTTGGTCTGCCTGTTGCTCTGAGGATGATATGTTGTAGACAAAAATCTTTTTATTCCCAAGTCCTTTAGGATTTGGGCCCAAAACTTGGAGGTGAATCAAGAGCCTCTGTCTGAGACCACTTCTTGTGGGAGTCTGTGGTTCATGAATACTTGGTTCCTGAATAAGGTGGCTGTTTCCTTTGCAGTTACTTTGGTTGTTGTTGATATGAAGTGAACTATTTTGGTGAAATGGTTGACAATTACAAAGATGGCATTCAATCCTTTTGAATCAGGAAGTTCCAAAATGTAGACCATAAATACTGGCTTCCAAGGGCCTTTTGCAATCTGGAGGGGTTGTAGTAATCCTTCTGGCTTTTCTTGCTTAGGCTTGGTACATCCACATGTCTTGCAACCACTGAGATATCATTTAATCTCTGGCTTTATCCTGGGTGTCAGGGGTAACTTGGGCCGGTTTTTTTGCAGGAAAAGCCCACCACAAGAGAGGAGCTAACTTAGAAAGGTAGGAGACAGACTTTTCCACCCAGGACCACAGGCCAGCAGCCGGGATTATAGTGTCAATCACCCCTGTGAAGGTGATGTACACAATTCCAAACAGTTTTCCAGTGTAGTTGGGTGGAAGGTTGGGTGAGGAAGCAGGCATAGGCTTGAGGGTCACAGGCGGTTCCATGTGGAGATTGTAAACAGGAAGATAGTTGAATTTTCCTCTAAACAATTTGGGTGTTGAGAATATCCACAGGCCTTGATAATTGTATCTAACTGCTGATTGTATGAGGGCCAAAGGATCAATTTAAAGTATCTTTTCCGGGGTATAGTCCTTATATTCAGGTTTCAAAGGGTAGTCAATAAAGTGGAGAGGGCCAAAGGGTACACCTGGAGGACAGAAAAATGCAGGCAGAGGGACAGGAGGACTGGGGAGTCTTGTACTGAATTGGTAGATGGCAAATACAAAATAAGACAGTAGCTGTGTAAGCCAAAACAACATAACCTTTATTCAAAAATGGCAATAAGTTTTGAGCGCAGAATCTATAGGCATATATAGCATCCCACCTCCAAACTTAGTACTTCCCATAAGGGTTTCATCAAAATATTGTGGAAAATGCGGGCAGGTAGCCAGGAGGACCGGGTGTAGAAGTAGCAAAATGGCACCTCAGCTGGGTGTTCTCTCAATGGTCAGAGCGTCCAAATTAATCACTTAATTTTCTTGATTTTGGGCTGTGGTCACAGGGTCAGGCCTAAAGCCTGTGTTTTCCTTTGGCAGTTGAATTTGATTGGTTACCCAAGAGGACTTCAAGTTCATGAAGTTCCCAGAGGAACTTTCTCTGCCCCCATTAGGCAATTTGAGAAGCTCCTCTTTGAGCCCCATCATAATCAAACCTGTTCTGGTATTCTGGCTTTGGGACTTAGCAGGGGCTTTAGCTTGAAGAGGCTCAATCTCAGGAAAACGCGGGCGGGCAGGCCCTTGATCCATGGGGCTGGCAGCCTGCAAGAGTCCAGGGTCAGGGTTCAAATCCAACTCTTGGGCCCAGGTTTACAAGGGGAAATAATTGACAATCCTGACACTGGGTCACATGTAGGATCTCTGGATTCCTTAAAGAGTTTTTGTACGCCCAGGGTGTCCTGACATGAGGGAGTCATGGTATTTCTTCATTATCTCTAAGCGCAGTGGACCTTCTGGTACATAGGTGCGTCTGTGTAGCTGTAGGGTGTTTCCATGTAAGGAGTAACCTGTTTGGTAGTATCAAATGTTGATATCTTTCTTTAAGTCTTCCATGATGGTAATGCAGTGCTGGTCTACAGTCTAAGCTAGTTGGATTTCTTCCCTTTTACTGGCTAGTCCCAGGAATAGGAGCATTGGCTCAACCATGTTTGGAAACAGCAAGAATTTAGTGTTGAATCCTTCAATCTCTTTGGCACTAGGAAAAATGTCTGCTCTTTGGCTTAGGGCATCAGGTACAATGTTGATCTTACCAGATTTGTAGCTGATTGATAATCCATAATCTTCTAGGAATAGGGCTCATCTAGCTTGTTGCTGATTTAGTTGTTGTGGTTTGAAGAAGTATGCCAGGTTCTTGTGATCAGTCATGATTCTCCCTGGGTAGTTGGTGTCACACAAGTATCTTCTACAATGTTTCAAGGACTGGACTATAGCAAGCATCTCTTTATTGTAGATGGGGTAGTTCAACTCATGCAGAGTGAACTTCCTTGAGTAGTAAGCTACAGGGTGCAGCTTACTATCATACCCCTCCTGAAGCAAGACCCCCCCCAATGCAAAGTCAGAAGCGACTGTCTCCACAATGAAGAGTTTATTGTAAACTGGCATTGCCAAGACAGGGGCAGAAACAAAGGCATTCTTAAGCAATTCAAAGGCGGATCTGGTGGTGTCATCCCACACAAAGGGGTATTTCTTGGAGGTAAGGCGGGTCAGGGGCAAGCATATAGAAGAAAACTTTGGACAAATTCCCGGCAGAATTTTGCCAGGCCCAGGAAACTTCTGACCTCCTTGCAGTTCTTAGGTTCAGGCCATGATGTCATGGTCTCTATTTTGTCAGGTGTCATAAAAAATTCTCCTTTCAGTACATTGTACCCCAAAAACTCTACTTCTTTTTGGAAGAACTCATATTCCTGGAATTTGACAAAGAGTTTGTGCTCCTTGAAGTGTTATAGGACAGCTTGAAGGTATTCAACATGTTCTTCAGGGGCGCAACTTTAGATGAGGATGTCATCTAAGTAGGCTACACAACACTGATTCTTGAGTCCTCCCAAGACCACACCCACCATAGTTTGAAAGGTGCTGGGCGTGTTGCACAACCCAAATGGCATAACCAGGTATTTTTAGAGACCTTGTCTAGTCTTGAAGGTGGTCTTCCATTTGTCACCAGGCCTGATCTGGATCTGGTTAAAGGCATCCCTCAAATCAACCTTTGAGAAGACTTTGGCTCCTTCAAGCTGTCTGAGATGTCTTTGGCATTGGGTACATGCGTATCTGTTTTTTACTGTGATGCTGTTTAGGTCCTGGTAATTGACGCAAGGACGTAGATTGCCGCCCTTGTTTTTAACAAACAGTAAAGGGGATCAACAAGGAGATTTGGAGACGTGTATGTATCCCTTCTTTAACATCTTGTCCAAGTACTCTCTTAAGGCGGTTTGTTCCTTTATGTTACAACTGTAGACAGTTCTATGCTTAGGTTGGGTTTTGGGGAGGAGGTCAATAATGTGGTCAAACTGGCTGTTTTTAGGCAAGGCAGTGGCTTCTTCTTCTGAGAAGACAGACTCCCAAGGCTTCAAACATTTTGGGATCTCAGCTTTTCAAGATTCCATGGCAATGTTGTTTAGCTCAGGAATCTGCTGAGGGTTCAAGAATGTAACCTATAAGGTTTGGCTCTCATGAGTGACAGTCACCTAATGGTTCTTATAGTCTAAGTTCAATTGGTGATCAACCCACCATTCAAAACCTATCACTACAGGTTTAGGAAGCTTCTCCATGACGTAGAATCTGGTGTGCAGGAGTTTCCCATTTAACTTCAGGGAGATATATTCTTTGCATTTGTGGGACAGGTCTGTTGTCTTGTTGCCCAAGGTTGCCAGTTGGGAGTTTTCATAGATTGGTACACTCAGTTTCTCAGCTAGACTATGTTCCATGTAGTTGAGGGTTGCCCCACTGTCTAAGAGGGCTACAGTGTTCACTTCATGGTCATGGTAACATAATGTAGTGTCAATGATAGGATAAGACTGGAAAGCGTTGTTTTTTGCCAAAATGATGGCTCCTTGGGTTCCATTGGAGCAGCTAGTGCAGTCCTTAGATAAGTGGCCACTCTGGTGGCAATAAAAGCATAGCCTGATTCTGATGTGGCATTGGTACTTTTCTGGGGTCATGTTCAGATAGGGCCTACTAGCACCAGGGGTTTGGTTGTTCCTGGTCTGGCCAGTGTGGTACTCTTGCGGTTGGCTGAAGTCCATGCCTCTGGCAATAGCCAAGAGCTTATCTTTGGGGAGGTCATATCAGTGGTGTCTCAATAGACTGGCGTGATGTGGGTTCAAACTGTTTCTGAAATGCAATCCTGATATGTTGTCAGGAATCTTGGCGGCCTCTGCCAGGCGTAGGAATTTTTGTATGTAGGTCTCCAGATTGTCCCTTCCTTGGGTCAGGCAGATGAGCCCAATGTAGGCTTAGATCTTGGCCCCAGCAGGGGTGGTTGCAGAGTTCATTCTCTCCAGGAATTGATTGTAGGAGAGTATGAGATCTGAGTCTTCCTCTAGGCTGGTCAAGGAGGGTTTTCTGGTGTCATCCTTCAGTTGGGCGGCCACCATCATAAAATTCCAAGTGTTGTATCTGAAACTCTTGGGGTGGGCACAGAACAGGATGTTTATCATAAACATTCCTTTTCTGAAACCAGCCAAGTTCATTTTTGGAAGGTCAGGAAAGGTCGTAGAGGCAGCATTATTTTGATTTGAGGTAGATATTGTCACAGTCTGGACCTGGGATGGCTTGGCAACAATTACTTCTTGGCTTTTGTTTGTTTCTTGTATCTTGGTCATATACTGTCTTAGGTAGTAAGCTGAGGTCAAAAATAAAAGCATACAAGATGCCCCTTGTTGTGTTTGGCTCCTGGGGATAACATCCAGGAGGACACAACAGGAAATCTTTATAACAAAAGATTTGAGGTTCAAAGCTAGCCTTGAGTTAGCCTTCAGGGCAAAATTAAGGGCACATACCTTAGTTTCCTAGAAAACAAGATGTGAAAGTCCTTTTGGCAGAAAGGACAGGAAAAAGCTTGAATATTATTAAAGCCAATGCAAATGTGGATAAACTTGTCTTTATTAGGAGAAATGATTCTACTTAAATAGGAGAAAAGGGACAGTGATCACTCATTAGAAAGACAGAGTGGCTGAAGGGGTCACGTTGGCGTGAGGTCATACTAGGATCAAACATGGGAAGGTATGGTATTCCAGAATGGGTGGATATTGGCCCAGACCCATTTACAGAAAACAAGGAATTCGCAAACTCAAAAGCAAAACCAGACAAATCTTTGCAGCTATCAATATTTGAAGGCCATATCAAAATAGCATTAATGGCACAATTTCTGACATCTCCCCCCTCAAGATTGGACACAGGGAGTTGATATTTGCAGAGAAATTTGGAGTGAACGCAGGCAAAAGGACGTCCAGAAGGCAGTAGTTTCATGATATACTTGGCACCCTTCTTAAAGGTGACCTCACAGGGCCCAACCCAGAGGGAATCCAGTTTATGAGACTACCACCTGTACAATTCTGGTATTAGAGAACTAGGTCACCTATTTGATACTCAGGGAGGGGGGCTCTAGCAGCATTGAACGGGGAGAGCTCCAGAGCCTTGACCTTGTAAGCAGTGGAGTAAGCTGTTGCTTGGATGTCAACAATATTATTGGTTAAGTCTTTAACATGGGCCTCAGGATTTGCAGACGCATCAACTTTGATCAAAAAGGGTCCTAAGATTGAGGGGGTGGCAGCTTCATGCCCATACAGCATGGCAAAAGGGGACTGACCAGTTATTTGGTGTTTAAAGAGCCGGTAAGCAAAGAGGGCAGAAGGGAGGAGCATATCCCAATTGAAAGCATCAGAGAGTGTGAATTTCCACATTATGGACACCAGGATGGAATTTTCTTGTTTGACAGTTCCATTAGTTGAGGGGTTTATGGCGCAGAAAAAGATTGGTGGGTCCTCATAGCCTTGACAATAGATGTGATAAGGCGAGCGTTAAAGTTGGTACCATTGTCAGAAAGCAGGACTTGAGGACAGCCATGTCAATAGAAGATGTCTTGCAGCAAGAAAGTAGCCGTGGTCTTAGAAGTTATATCTTTTGTTGCTCTGGCCTCAACCCACTTGCTAAAATGATCCATGGCAACTAAGATAAACTGACACCCCAACCTAGACTGAGGGAAAGGCCCAACAGCCTCAATACTCACAGTTTGGAAGGCATGCTTAGGAGGGATGAGTTTGAATTGATGTTGGGACAGGTGAGGGCGTTGGGGTTGGCACAAATGACAGGAGGCAAGAACATCAGGGATCAGGATGCACATGCTCTCCCAGTAGAAGTTTTTGCATAACCAATTATGAGTTTTGGCTATACCCCCATGCCCAGTGTCAATGTGAGCTTGGAGGATAATGGCTATCCTCATGCTAGGGCAAA
Organism: Entomophthora muscae; assembly: GCA_014839935.2. Lineage (NCBI taxonomy): Eukaryota > Fungi > Entomophthoromycota > Entomophthoromycetes > Entomophthorales > Entomophthoraceae > Entomophthora > Entomophthora muscae. Next base: position 226,854 of record QTSX02005069.1, on the reverse strand, counting down.
CTTAGGGTAGATAGGCATTATTAACCTTTTTGAAGAGCTGCCTATCACAAATTACAGTGTCCTGGGATAGGGTCTGTAGCGCCAGGCAAAGTTCCTCTGGCTCAGTGGTCCAAGAGTCAGGATACCATATTAATTTGTATAGGCAATCAGCATCAGCGGGGTGAATAGCTAGAATTGGCATCCTTGACAAGCCATCAGTGTTCTGATGTTGGGCCCCAGGACGGTGTATCACAGTGAAATTGTATCCTTGTAGGCGCAGAGCCCAACGCGCTAGTCAACCTTCAGGTTCCTTTAGCTGTTGCAGCCACTTGAGGGAGGAGTGATCTGTGACCACTGTATAGTGGGTTCCATAAATGTAGTGCCTAAACTGTTTTACAGCATGCAGCACTGCCAGGCATTTCTTCTCAGTGACGCTGTAGTTCTTCTCATGTTTATTGAAGACCCGTGAAGAGTAGGTTACAGGTCAATCCACGCCTTTGTTGTCAAGCTGGGCTAGGATGGCACCCACAGCTACTCCACTAGCGTCAGTATACAAGATGAACTCTTTATCATAATCCAGATAGACCAAGATAGGAGCCTCTTTGAGCTTGGCCTTCAACGCTTTGAATACTTGTTATTGGCTGTCAGTCCACTCAAAGGGGACATTGCAAAGCAGTTGGACAAGGGGTTTACTTAGTTCAGCAAAGTCAGGGATAAACTGTCAGTAGTAGCCCATCATACCAAGGAATACTTTTACCTCTCAAAGATTTGTGGGAGGTAACATCTTGTCAATGGCTTCCACCTTATTATTCATGGGGCAGATTCCAGTTTGAGTGACCTCATGACCTAAGAATTCAAGGCGTTCTTTAAAGAAGGAGTACTTGGAGGGTTTGAGTTTCAAGCCAGCTTTGCGGATCTTGATGAAGACAGCCTTGAGTTGTTCCAAGTGGTTGGTAAAGGTGGCGCTGAATACAGTGATGTCATCAAGGTACACAAGGACACAAGAGAGCTTTAGGTCTCCTAGGATGGAGACCATAGCTTGTTGAAATGTGACAGGGGCATTGCAGAGTCCCTGGGGCATACAATTAGGTTCAAAAAGGCCTTATGAGGTGATAAGCGCAGCCTTTTCTCTGTCTTCAGGGGATAAGTCAACTTACCAGTATCCAGAGGCTAGATCCATGGCTGAGAAAAACTTGGAACCACCTAGCCGTCTGAGAGCATCATCAATTCTTGGCAAGGGATATGAGTATTTCTTAGTGAGGGAGTTCAGGCAGCAATAGTCCATTATAATGTGATGTCCTCCATCTTTCTTCTTAAGGATCAGTAACAGGGAAGCCCAAGGACTTTGGGAAGGAGCCAGTAGCCCAGCATCTAGTAGTTGCTTGAGTTCTTTAGACACTTGAGCATCCTCCACCCTACTATGGCGGTATGGTTTGGCAAAAAAGGGGGTGCATCCCCAGTATCAGTCTGATGGATGACTCCTTTGGCTAGGCCATAGTCTGTAGGTCCAGAGGCAAAGATGTTGCTAAATTGATTGAGCAGGTCCAACACGTCTTTTTGTTGGATGGGAGACAATTGGGGGAGATCAGCAGCATTGAACAAGGAGAGAACTTGAGGATTGTCTTCAGGTAAATTGAAATCACTAAAAGTTCCAAAGGGGTAGAGGGAGGCCACTTGTTCTGCTCCCAGTATACGGCCATGCCTTATACCTGGCTTCAGGTCACCTGCATGGGCAGGGCCGTCAGATTGGCAAGCAGTAATTGTACAGGCTCTTTGTGGGGTTGATCTAGAATCCTGGAACACAGGCAGGGTTCTTTACGGCTTAGGGATTTAGGTGAGTAGAGTTCCAAGAACAATTTTTCAGATAGTTTGTAAGAAATCTGGGAATCAATCACCACTTGAGAGCCTGGGGAATGGTGATAGCCGCTGGTGCTAGAAGAGGTACCCCCTCTTCCGCAGGGCAGGAAGGAGGAGGGGTGCACATGTTGGAGGAGTGAGTCCTATACTTGAGAGAGAAGATACCCACGGAGTACTCAAGCACACAAGTTTTAAGACTTTTTCCTGGAAGGCGTAGAGGTTCCTCAAAAATTAAAGGGACCTCATATCCTAAGAGCAAAAGGTATTCATCTCGTAATTTTACTATCCTGTTATACTCTCGGAGGAATTGAGTACCAACCAAGAGGTCGTAGCTTTTGTTCTCAAGGACTACAGCAGGGGAAGCAATGAGGAGTTTCCCAAACCTCATGGGTAGAACAGAGTAGGCATTAACGATCCGTGTTTGTTCCATGCCAGCTGTGTGTCAGGACTGACAATTTTTCCCCTCTTGAACCCCAGGCCCAGGAGCAGGAATCAAACCCGGAACCTGGATCCCCCAAGGCCGCCGGGCCAGAGGACTGCAAGACTGCCTGCGCGCATTTTTCTGGGATTGAGCCCCCGCAAGCTGACGTTGAAGAGGATGACCCGCCCAGAAAAGTAGATCAAGCCAAGGAAAGTACTGCACTAAGCAAAGTGCCAATCACAACACCTAATGGAGGTGACCCAGCAACTATTGGCCTTATGAGTTTGAAGTCGTCACCAGCAACCAATCAAGAGCAAACCCAAGGAAGAGGCACCGGCCTGCAACTTGGCCCCATGAACCCAATGCTAAAGCAAGATAATCAGGTAGCTAAATTGGGAGCTGCAACCAATGAAAGAACTCCTGGGCCAAGCGCCATTTTGCTGCCTTTAGACCCAAGTCCCCAGTTCCCTGGCCCTGCCCTTCACAATGCCCTGATGACCCCCCACAAAAAATGTTAAGTTTGAAGGTGGGGTGCTATATAGACCAAAGGACCCTGTCTTCCCTACTTATTGCCATTTTGAAATAAAGGTTATGTTACTTTGGCTTATACAGCTATTACTGTGTTTTGTATTTGCTGTCTATCAGTTCAGCTAAAGATCTTCTGGCCCGCCTGCCTCACTGCCCGCAGTATTTTGTCCATTTGGTGTACCCTTTGGGCCTGTCCATTTCACCGAGTATCCTTTAAACCCCAAGTACAAGGACTACACACCAGAGAAAATCATTGAACTAGATCCATTAGCCCGCATCCAATCCGCCGTCAGATACAACTGCCAAGGCCCGTGGATATTCTCTACACCCAAACTGTTTAGAGGAAAGTTCAACTATCTCCTGGCCTACAATATCTACATGGAACCGCCAGTAACACCCAAACCAATGCCTGATTCTTTGCCCAACTTACCAACTGACCATACCGGCAAGCTTTTTGGTATAGTGTACATCACCCTCACAGGGGTGGTGGACACCATTATACCGGCTGCTGGCCCCTGGTCTTGGGTGGGGAAGTCTGCGTCCTACCTTCTCAAGTTAGCTCCTATCTTGTGGTGGGCCCTGCCCGCAAGAAACCTGGCCCAAGTTATCCCCAAAAACAACTGGCTGGCCGCCTGAGACTGGATCCCTGACACTGTGCCATACAACTGAGTGTAGTTGAGGTCAGGGGCCAGCTTAAGTTTCTTCATTAGTTTTGAAGATACTATGTTGACTGGAGAATCTGTGTCCAAGATGGCTTTGATTTTAACCTTTTGGATTGATACTTCCACACAGGTTATATCTTTCCCAAAGGGGGGCAAAACTGCTTGCACATCTTGCACAGCCTCTAGCTCCTTTTCCCATTTAGCTAACATGCACTGTAATGCAGGAATCTCCTTATACACAGTCTTCAGTGGGAGAGATACAGTTACATTTCAGAAGAGAGCTTTGGCTAGCTTGGCTGCTTCTTCAGAAGAATCAACCAAGACAGGAGGTCAATGGGCCTGGGCTAGGTAAGGGCAAGCCACCATGGCTTTAGCTTCACTTACAGGTACTTGGGAAGTGGTGGTGGTTTTCCCAGAGTGAAGCTTGTATGAGACAGAGATAGTTTCCAGAACAGCCAAGACAGAATAGCCATAACTATCAGAATCTTCAGGGTCTAAATCACTGGAGAGATTGTGAAATAGATGAAGGATAGTTGAGCCAGAGGAAGACAGAGCTTCCTCATCAGAAGGAGGATCAGGGGGAGATTGGTCAGCAGAGAGTGTCTCTGTTTCTAAGCTGACCTTCCTTTTCCCGCCTGTTCCTAGAGGTCACAACCTTTCACTCAAGGATTAGTGCAAGTATGCAAGTAGTGCCCTATTTGGCCACAGTTATGACACTCTTGCCTCTTAGCCTGTCCACCAGCACCCAGTGTCATAATATGCAGCGTACAAGAGGTAGTCCCGGCATTACTGGCTTTATTTTCACGTACCACAGTGTCGTGTTCTGAGGCGCGGCACAGACACAATGGGGAATCCTAACCTTAGGATTGGATTTGTACTAAGTCTCATTTAGATGACAGGGAAGGCTATGCATTTACCTTGTGGCCCTGGAAGAATAATCTCTACTAGTTGTGGCTAGAGAGAGGCGCGGAAGTACAGAAGACACAAAGACAAAAATGTGAATAGAACTTAATTTTATTGGTGAATAGGAAAATGGAATATATGGTGGTTGGCAATACCACAAAACACTACCAGGACGGTAGGATCACTTGCCACAAGCATGAGTGGGGCAAGTGAGTTGCGCAGAGTCAAGAACCTAAACAATTGTATTTCCCAATCCAGCCATTGAATCATTTCAAGAGGCAAAAGCAAAAGCAAGAGATTTGCCTTTGAAATGGCCCACCAAAGGCGAAATTGAAATACAGTGAATAGCAGCATTCACAACATTGCCCTCCTCTAGATTGGCCTTAGGGGGTGGTATTTATGAAGAAACTTTGCATGCACTCAAGCAAAAGGACGGCCACTGGAGAGGAGCTTTACAGTGTATTTGGACTCTTGTTTAAAGGTCACTTCTAAAGGGCCGATCCACAGAGAGTCCAACTTATGTGTGCAACCACCTATTCTGTGTTGGTAGTAAAGTACATGGTCACCAACATCAAATTCAAGCAGGGGGGAGCGTCCAGCATTATTAGGAGAGAGCTCAAGTATCTTAGTCTTATATGCAGAAGTGTAGGCAGTGGCCTGTATATTAATTATGCAGTTGACTAGGTCTTTGATGTGGTTGTCAGGATTCATGGCCTTATCAGAGGTAAGAAGGGGGACCCCAAAAGCAATGGGGTAGTAGCCTCTTGTCCATACAGCATAGCAAAAGGGGATTATTCAGTGACACAATGTTTGCATAGGTGGTATGCAAAGAGAGTGGCAGGTAAGTATAGGTCCCAGTTGGCAGCTTCAGAGTAGATGAGCTTCCTCATTATAGAGACCAGTGTGGAATTTGCACACTCAACTTCCCCATTGGTAGAAGGATTGTAGGGGGAAGAGAAGGACTGGTGTGATCCCAAAGCTTTGACAACAGAGGTTACCAGCTTGGCATTAAAGTTAGTCCCAAAATCTGAGAGCAATACTTGAGGCCAGCCATGGCAATAGAAAACATCTTGTAACAGGAAGGAAGCAGTTGTCTTAGCCATGATGTCCTTTATAGGGCGAGCCTCTACCTTCTTGCTGAAGTGATCAACAGCAATCAGAATAAAGCAACACCCAGAACGTGAGCGGGGGAGAGGACCTACCGCGTCAATGCTGACAGTGTGAAAGGCATGTTGCAGGAGAACTAATATGAACTTGTGGGCAGCAGCTCAAGGCCTCTGCAGCTGGCAGTTGTGGCAGCTAGCTATGACTTCTGGGATCAGCAGGCAAAGGTTCTCCCAGAATTAATTCTTTTGAAGCCAGGCATAGGTCTTGGCAATGCTTCCATGCCCAGTCTCTTTATGAGCTTACAACACCAACAAGAGGCAAAGACTTGGTCGTACGTAGGGCAGATACTGATCTTGTACCTTCTTGAAGAGCTGATTGTTGCATATGAGGGTATCTTTGGATAGCTTGGACAAGGCCAGTTGTACCTCTTCTGTCTCACTTTTCCAAGAAGAAGGGTACCCAATTAGTTTGTATAACCAATCAGCCTCTGCAGGATGCAAAGCAAGAATGGGCATTCTGGAGAGCCCATCAGCGTTCTGGTGTTGAATCCCAGGTCAATGGATCACAGTGAAGTTGTATCCTTGCAGACATAAAGCCCATCTAGCTAGGCGTCCTTCATGCTCCTTAAGCTGTTGTAACCACTTAAGCAAAGCGTGGTCAGTGACAACTGTGAAGTGGGTACCATATACATAGTAACAAAACTGTTTGACTGCATACAACACAGCAAGACACTCCTTCTCTGTGACACTATAATTCTTCTCATGCTTGTTTAGCACGCAGGAAGTGTAAGCCACAGGATGATCTATACCCTTGTTGTCTTCTTGGGATAGAATAGCTCTAATAGCAAGATTGCTAGCATTGGTGTACAGGATGAACTCCTTATTGTAGTCAGGATACACTAGGATTGGCGTCTCTTTGAGTTTTTGCTTAAGGGTCTCAAAGGCTTGCTGTTGACTGGCGGTCCATTTGAAAGAAACATTACGTAACAGCTGGACTAGAGGTTCACTAGTATTGGCAAAGTCAGGGATAAACTGTCTATATTAGCCCACTATCCCTAGAAAGACTTGTACTTCTTGTAGGTTGGTGGGTGGAAGCATTTTGTTGATGGCTTCAACCTTCTTAGTCATTGGGCAAATCCCAGTTTGGGCTACTTCATGGCCCAGGAATTCAAGGCATTCTTTGAAGAAGGCGCACTTGGAAGGTTTTAGCTTAAGGCCATCTTCTCAAATCTTTATGAACACCTCTTTGAGATGAGTCTAGTGATCAGTGAAGATAGCGCTGAAAACTGTTATGTCATCCAAGTATACTAGGACACACAACAACTTCAAGTCACAGAGGATGGAGTCCATGGCCCTTTGGAAGGTGGCCGGGGCGTTGCAGAGTCCCTGTGGCATGCAAGTAAGCTCAAAAAGCCCTTCAGAGGTAATGAGTGCGGCTTTTTGACAATCCTTGAGCAATAGGTCAACTTGCCAGTATCCAGATGCCATATCTATTGCGGAGAAAAACTTAGAGCCTCCAAGACGTCAGAGAGCATCATCAATACATGGCAAGGGGTATGAGTCCTTCTTGGTCAAAGAGTTCAATTGGCAATATTCCATCACAATACAATGAACCCCATCCTTCTTCTTCAAGATGAGTATTGGGGATGCCCAAGGACTTTGGGAAGGTGCCAGCAGCCCAGCGTCCAAAAGTTGTTTGAGCTCTTTAGATACCTGGGCGTCTTCTACACGACTGTGGCAATATGGTTTAGCACAGAAGGGAGGAGCATTGTCAGTGTCAATCTGATGGATAACGACTTTGGATAACCCATAGTTGGTACTGTCCTTTGCAAAGATGTCAGAAAATTGATCTAGCAAGTCTAACACCTCTTTCTGTTGAACCAGAGACAACTGTGGAAAGTCTTGCACAGTGAACAAGGATAGGAATTGGGGCTCATCCTCAGGTAGGTTAAAGTCTTGGAACATCCCAAAGGGATGAAGAGACAGGACATCAGGAGCTCTCAACAACTTGCCATATCCAACAACCTGCCCCCTAGACACGGTCATGGGGAGTGCAGTCAGGTTGACTATCAGCAATTGAACAGGGTCCTTATGGGAGACATCTAGGATCCCAGGACAGAGATAAGGTTTGTTGCGTCCTAACAAGGGGGAGAGTACAACTCCAAGAAGGTTTGTTCAGGTAGTTCATAGGATATCTGGGAGTCTAGGATGGCCTGGGAGCCAGGTGGGATGATGACAGCAGACGTGGCTAGGAGAGGGATCCCTTCAGATGCAGGACAAGCCATGGGTGGACGCTTCATGTTTGAAGAGTGGGTGCAATTCTTGAGGTTGAAAACCCCAGTGGGATATTCCAAGGCACAAGTCTTGAGGTGTTTCCCATGAACTTTAACTGGTTCTTCAAAGATTAAGGGGACTTCATAGCCTAGAATAGAGAGGTAGCCATCTTTCAAGTTGATTATCCCATCATATTCCCTAAGGAACTGGGTGCCACTAGGAGATTGTAACTCTCATTTTCCAAGACAACTACTGGCGCAGCTAGGAGAAGCTTGCCAAATTGCATGGGTAGAGCAGAGTAAGCCCCTATGGCGCAGGTCATATACAGTCCAGCTGTGCCATACAACTGGTGATAATTAAGGTCAGGGGCAAGTTTGAGTTTCTTCACAAGCTTGGAGGAGACAACAGTGACCGGTGAGCCAGTGTCTAGAACAGCCTTGATCTTCACTTTTTAAATAGATATCTCTACTCAAGTGGTAGTGCAACCAAAGGGGGGAAAGACAGCCAGGATATCTTGAACCTCTGCTAGTTCCTTATCCCACTTCTCAATCATACATCTTAATCCCGGGAACTCCTTATAAACAGTCTGGAGGGGGAGCAAAACAGATAAATTCTTGAAGACAGCATCAGCAACCTTGGCAGCTTCTTCTGACAACTCCACTAGCAGAGGGGACCTCTTAGCCTGAGTGAGGTAAGGGCAAGAGACAATTTCTTTGGCTTCAGGCAAAGGCTTAGCAGTAGTTGTAGTCTTTCCTGGGCGCAATTTATAGGGGACTGTAATGGTTTCAGGAATAGCCAGAACAGAGTACCCATATGCATTGGCATTGTCAGTATCGGAGTCATCCAGGTCAGAGTTGTCAGTGATTTTGTGAAACAAGAGGAGGATAGGAGGAGCCTCATTATCAGCAGGCTCAACGTCACATATAGAGGGAGGGATTGAAAGAGACTGGGAAGAATTGTCAACCAAGAACGTCTCTGCCTCTAGGTTGACTGCTCTTTTCCCGCCTGCTCTTTTGGATCAGCTCCTTCAACCTTAGGGTTAGTGCAGACTTGAGAATAATGACCTATCTGACCACAGTTGTGGCAACCTTGGCGTTGAGGAGAATTTTGTGAATTCATAGTAAGAATGCAAGGACCACAGGAAGATGAACCAGAGTAAGGAGTAGCTTGACCTTCCCTAACAACTGCTCCAGAATGAGTAAGGTGCATATCCTGTAACAACGTCTTTATGCTCTTCATGGAAGAAAGCATAGCCTTATGGGCTTTGAAGTGAAGGCACAGAAGTTGGTTAACTTTGAGAGCTTGAGCGCAAGCCATGTAGGCTTCATGGACTGGCAACTGTCTGCTTGTGATCAGTTGCTGCTCTTCCATGTAGAATCTGTCTGCAAACTCAGCTAGTGTCTCTTTAGGCTTGAAAGTAATATGCATGAAGGCGTCCTTCTTTACTTCCAGGCTAAGGTCACCACCAAACTCTTCAATCAGAAGCTGCTTCATATCTTCCCACGTCTCAATGGAGGGCAGCTCAGGCACCACCACCTCCTGGCAAGTCAGATGTAGACAGGTCAGAATATGTTCTTTCTTAACTTTGTCTGAAGCTCATCTCATAGCAGTTTTGTAGATAGTTAGGAAAGCTGCAATAGTTGAGGTTTTGGGATTGAAGACTTGCTTAAAGGTAGGCTTGAAGTGTGCTTTGGGTGTTGGGCCACCATTGTTGCTATTGAGTACGTTTATACACAGGAAAACTCTGCCTCAGATTCAGAGGGGGGCTGTCTAGCCCATAGCTGACAAACACTCTCTTCAAGGGTAGTCAGGGTCTCAACAGCATGGGCACCCGTATCAAAAGCTTGAGTGGTCTGTTGTGCAGTAGTATCTAGGTGTTGACCTTGGGTGGTCACTATTGTGGAGAGCTCAGCCAGTCAAGAAGTAAGGGATGGCCCCACTGAGAGGCAAGGGGAGAACCTATCATTCACACAGTTGATCATGTCATTAATCTCTTGTACGTCTCTATCCAGTTCAGTATGGTCCTGCTTCAATTGATCCACCTTGTTAGCTAGGACAATTAGTTCCCTAGCGCATTGGATTTGAGGAGCTCCTGATAAACCAGGGCAGCAACCATCTTCATCAACAACCCCAACTGGACTAGCAGCAGTTGCCATCATTTCACGTAGGGCGGCAAGTTCTTGCTCTAGCTCCGCAGCTTGGGTAGTCAGTTCAAGAACCCAGGGGTCAGGTTGAGGCGCCTCAGCAGGATGTCCTTGACTGCAATTAGTTGTACATAGCTCTTGAATAGTGTCACATATTCTTTGCTCTCAATCTGCCAAATCATCAGAAGGGGGAGAGGGCGGAACATCTGGCTTGGGCGTAGCTAATAATTCACTTGACTGTGGAGTTTGGCTATGGCAGCAGCGGTGGCTGCTCTTTCTTGATCAAATGTGGTACTGATTTTATTAAGGCTGCTAGCAGCAAAGTCTGGTACCTGCTGTAGCTGCTCAAAGGAATATGTGCTGAAGGCATTTAGCTGTTGCACAAGTCGCTTGAAGTCAGTGAGATAAGCGTTTAAGGTGGAATCCATCTGAGTTTGCCAGGGTTGTTCTAGCTGGTGAAACTTGTGTAGGCGCTCTTGCACGTATTTGGGGATGGACTGGTGCATTTGTTTGATAAAATTAACCAAACAGGTCTGGGAGGTAACAGAGTTGCGCTGATTGTCAGATACCAAGGAAAACAGGGAATGAATCTACTGTTGGTAGGCAGCAAACTGGTCCCAGTGATGATTAACCACTGCTTGCAGAGACAAGATTTCTTGGATGTGGAGCCCCAACACCATTTGATGATGGGCCAAAACAGGCTGCACAAAGGACAATAGTAAGTGCTCAGCAGAACCAGCTGCTGAGAGGAGATGTTGTGGAAATTGAGGAGCCACAATTAATTTGTAGTATTCAGCCCAAAAGAAGGTAAGGGATGGCTCCTTCACGGGCTATCCCAAGGGCTACTGACATGACTTGTTCTAAGTCAGGGGTACCCATGGGGTAAGCAACTAGGCGGGGACCACTCCTAAGGTTCAGTACAGTAGGGACAATAGGTGGGTTGGCAATATCTTCCTTAATAGGAGGACTAGTAATTTCAGGGGAAGTTGACTCTTGTATAGGCAGAGACAAAGGACCTGAAAATGTGGATGCAAAAGGGATAATCAAGGGGCTTACAGCCCCTGTAGTGAGCACCATTTTTACTTGTGATCTGAGGCGCGGCACAGACACACAATAGGAATCCTAACCTTAGATTTGGATTTGTACTAAGTCTTGGTTAGATGACAGGGAAGGCTATGCATTTACCTTGTGGCCCTGGAAGAATAATCTCTACTAGTTGTGGTTAAAGAGGGGCGCGGAAGTACAGAAGACACAAAGACAAAAATGTGAATAGAACTTAATTTTATTGGTTAATAGGAAAATGAAAAATATAGTGGTTGGCAATACCACAAAACACTACCAGGATGGTAGGATCACTTGCCACAAGCATGAGTGTGGCAAGTGAGTTGCGCAGAGTCAAGAACCTGAACAATTGTATTTCCCAATCCAGCTATTGACTCATTTCAATAGGCAAAAGCAAGAGATTTGTCTTCAAAATGGCCCACTGAAGGCGAAATTGAAATACGGTGAATAGTGGCATTCACAACACACCATACCCCCATGGGTCAAATGCATGTCTTGCAGGAGCGTCTTAATACTCTTCATGGAAGTGAGTGAAGCCTTGTGTGCCTTAAAGTGTAGGTATAGAAGCTGGTTCACTTTCAAAGCATTTGAACAAGCCGTGTAAGCTTCCCAGGGAGTTAACTGTCAACTGGTGATTAACTGTTGGCCTCCAATGTAGAAACAATCCGCAAACTCAGCCAGGGTTTCCTTGGGCTTAAAGGCAACATGCATAAATGCATCCTTCTTGACCTCCAAGCTGAGATCTCCTCCAAACTCCTCAATAAGGAGGCGCTTTATGTCCTCCCAAGTGATAATGAAGGGAAGCTTGGGGACCACTACTTCTTGGCATGTGGGATGAAGACAGGTGAGGATATGTTCCTTTTTGAGTTCATCAGTAGCCCTACACATTGCAGTTTTGTAAATTGTTAGAAAGGCAGCAATGGTAGAGGTTTTAGGATCAAATATATACTTGAAGGTTGGTTTGTAGTTCAGGATGATGGACAAGGACTGACTGTTTTCACCAGGGTTGAGGACGTTAATATGAGGGTTGCCTTCAAACTTGGATTCATCAGCAGGCTGTCTAGCCCAGAGGAGTCAAAGGCTTTCCTCTAGGGTATCCAAGGTAAAGCTGTTCTGTCCACTAATATCCCTATCAGTGGCAGCAGCAGCTCCAAATTTGTCAATCTTAATTTGTTTAACTGCCAAGGTGCCCGTGATCCCATTGAGGCGGGTGATCAGGGAAGTGGTCTGAGCAACCAAGGGGACAACTTGTCCATTCAGTGTCTTGGTAAAGAGGGAGAGGTTTAGTACCTCCCTTTCCAATGCGTCTTGCCTGCCTGCCAGCTACATCATTTGTTACTTCTGCAAGCTGGTCTAGTGCACGTGCGCAATTGACCCAGGGTTGGCCTTCCAAACCAGGGCAGCAACCATGATTGCCATGAGCAGGAGTATTAAAAACTTCACCTTCCTCTTCATCTTCAGATTCAGATGTCAAGTTTTCAGAATTGGAGAGGTGCTGTCTTAAGTACTCGATTTCACCTTGCAAGGTAGCCACTTGATCAATGAGTGAGACAATGTGAGGGTCAGGAATAGGTTCAACTGGAAGTGGGTTCTGAACAGAAGCTTGACGTTGAGTGGTAGCCCTGAGTTTGGCTATTGCTTCCCATACCTTGGTTTCAAAATCAGATGGGCCTTAACAGGGAGAGAAGGGGTAGTCACCTTGATAGACACTACTCTATTGTCCACATAATTTTGCACTTGGTATAGTGTTGCCTAGTGCAGCCTTATCTAGACCGTATTGATGCTGCAGATGGCGGCCCCAAGTATCAACATGAGCTCCCACCAATTCAAGTTGCAAATTGACATGCTCCCTGAATAGGTTAAGTTCACTAACCAAAGTCTCAAAACCCTGGCAATGATTTAGCAGAAAAGCCTCAATTTGCTCACACCACGCTGCCTGATGCTCATCCAATTCACATAGTTGGTCCTTGATGTATCCAGGGAGCAAAGAACAAAGGGAATTCAGGGAGGAGGTTAAGTACTTCTGAGAGGCCAGAAAGTTGCTCTGGTTATTGGAAATACACTCAAAGAGACTGTGGGACCATTCTTGATATGCCATATTCTGAGCATGGTTGTTTGAGACAGCGGTGGCTATGGCATTTAATAGTTGATTCTGAGATCCTAATGCAAGTTGATGGTGAACCAAGGCGGGTTGAATGAACTGTTCAACCAACACACCAATTGTATCCATGGATTCCAGCAATGCGGGGGGAGACCAAAGTCCAAAAGGAAGGAGTACAGGTCTTTGGAAGCGTACCCAGGACAAAGACCAGGGATAGTGTACATTGCCACGGTACCAGAGTGGAGAAGGGAGCAGGCAGCAGCACAAGCTTGCTTGTAATTGAGAGAGAAAGCTGGAAGGGGGCCCACACAGACCTGGGGAACAGAACCAATACCATAGGAGTTGAGGGGGCATCAGTGATGTCTTCTTCTAGGGGAGGACTAGAAACTTTAGGTTGTTTGGGTACTTCAGAAACAAAGGGAGAAGGACCAGAGAATGTGTGTGGGAACAGGGTAACTGAGGGGCTTTCAGCCCCTGTAGTGAGCACCATTTTGTTGTGTTTGGCTCCTGGGGACAACATCCAGAAGGACACAGTGGAAAATTTTTATAACAAAAGATTTGAGGTTTGAAGCTAGCCTTGGGTTAGCCTTCAGGGCAAAATTAAGGGCACATACCTTAATTTCTTGGAAAACAAGATGTGAAAGTCCTTTTGGAAAAAAAGACAGGAAAAGGCTTGAAGATTATTAAAGCCAACGCAAATGTGGATAAACTTTTCTTTATTAGGAGATGTGATTCTACTTTAATAGTAGACAAGGAACGGGTATCACTCATTAGAAAGACAGAGTGGCTGAAGGGGTCACATTGGGGTGAGATCATACTATGATCAAACATGGGAAGGTATGGTATTCCAGCATGGGTGGATATTAGCCCAGACCCATTTATGGAAAACAAGGAATTCCCAAACTCAAAAGCAAAACCAGACAAATCTTTGCAGCTATCAATATTTGAAGGCCATATCAAAAAAGCATTAATGGCGCAATTTTCAACACCCCTATAATCAAAGAAGAATAGGGGGCCAGGGTTACTATTTTTGTTATGGATGATATACTATCACGGCCCATACCAGAGTCCAGCTGGACTCCCAAAGGGGAGGCAGACTGGGCCTGGAAGGCCATATACACAATAGGTGCAATTCTGACCAGGTAGTTGGCTGCAGTAGCTAGGGGATGCCAACTCCCAGTATGGGGAACATTATTGGCCAGCCCCAATACTGTGATATAGATGAAACCCAACTTATTGAAGTACTGGGCAGGAGGCACAGTTGGCAGGGGGAAGTAGGAGGAATCTCCTGCATGGAGGGCAAAATGATCACTCTTGGTAGCCAGGAGGGAGAAGATATATGAGATTATGAAGTGTAGTGGGATCACAAACAAATGCAAAAATAATAGTTATATTGGTGCAAAAATAGATAATTCTTGCAAGAAAATAAGGGATCATGAGCATAAATTTGTTTATTTTTAAGATTTCAACAGTTAGGAGGGCTTCTCCTCCTCACTACTTATACTTACTAGTAATTTTGTGGCCTTTTGTATCACCAGAGATCTGATGGCATCAATTTCAGTTAAACTTACAATTTTGAACGTAATTTGTGTATTTGGGCCTGGAGATGGATGGTCATAGGTTGGTATAGCAGGACCTTTGCTTTGGCTGCAGCAAGCCAAGGTGCCACTGCTATTTATAAATCCCGTAAGCAATTGAGCGCCTGATTGCGCAATCAAAAAATTGTGCTCCTGATGTATTATTTCCTGATAATTAATAGGGTCAAAATTGTTAATGGAATTGAAACCAGGGATTTGAGGCTTGTGTGCCTCTCAAATCCTGGGCCATTTGTTAATTGAAAGGGGGGTTATCTTGCTCTGGGAGACAATTGGTGAAGGTTGCCAGTCTGCGGGTAGTTTGGCCTCTAAGAAGGCCAGCTAGCTGTCCAGGGCATTCTGGGCCCTGACAATGTTTTTGTTAATGACCCAGATCTTGTCCCCAACTTGGAATATTTCCTGCTGTGGTGGGATTACTTCTCTCTCAACTCTCTCTTTTCCTTATACTCTTGGCCCTTCCTGGCACACTGTACTTCAGGATCACTGTTGTCTGGCACTTTCTTGGGCAGAAGTAATTGTGGTCCTGTAGTAGTGCTAAAAATGGTGAATTTATGCCCATAGACAAGTTCATACAGGCTTTTGCCTGTATTGCGGTTGACTTGTGTCTGGCATACCATGAGTGCTGTTGGAAGAATGTCAATCCAGTCTTTTGAATTTTGGCAGACAACTTACTGAGGTCCTCTAAGAGTGAGCCATTTAGTCTTTCAACTCTTCCAAAAGCTTGCAGGTGATACAGGCTGGCGGTGATGTGCTTTATTACATTCTTGGCAAGGTAGACGTTGATATCAATGGCTTTAAGTTCAGTTTCTCCATTTATGATTAGGAGTTCAGGCTTCCCAAACTTAGCTATGATCTTGTTTCAAATAAATTGTCTTACATAATTTCCTTTATGTTCCTTTCTAGCTTGTGCTATGGGCCAACTAGTCACATAGTTGATAGCTGTGATGATGTACTTTTTGCCTTTGTTCTTGCCAGACATTGGTCCCACAATATCCAGTGACCACTCTTGAAAGGCTGGATGACTGATGTTGGTATTACTGACTTAGGAGGTGCCTTGAAGCAGGTGTACTTTTCACAGACTTCACATTGATCTAGTACTTAATTGATGTTGTTCAGCATGTTGGGCCACCAGTAGTGTGTCTTGAGATATTCATGCAAGTTCCTACTACAGATGTGTCCCAGATCTCTGTGGTATTGAAGAATTGTGTCAATCTTCTGTGTTGACAGGACGTAGGGTACAGTGTTGTCATTTGATAATATGTGGTGTAAAGTACTATATATATTTTTGAACAGGTGTTTGTTCCTGAGGGCTTTCTCTTGAATGTTCATTGGTGTACCAGGTGAGAATCTCTCTTGGAGATTCCTCATGATTAACATGGGCAAATCAGGGTCTCCATCATTGCATATGAGATTTTTACAGTATAGTCTTTAAAGGGCATCTGTGGTAAGCATTTCCTTGACTGGTTTGTATTAAATTATCACAGGGTACCTTTGTATAAGGCTCATCCATTCATCTTTAAGTCTAAATAGGTGTTGTTGAGTCTTGAAGAACACCAATGACTTGTGGTTGGTTAACACTTTTAATATATGTGCACCTTCCAGGTAGCATTGCCACTTCATTAGACAGTGGACAATATCTACCAGTTCTTTATCATGTATTGGGTATCTTTGCTCACCGTCAGACAGCTTTCTTGATTCATATGCTACAGGGAGGAATTCATTTTATAAAGTTTGAATTTAGAGTACTCCTTCTATTGCTTAATTGAAGGTGTCTGTTTTTAGTTTGTATATTCCTTCACAGTTTTGATATTGCAAGATAGAAGCAGTGACCATGTGTTCTTTTAATTGTCAAAAGTTTTGATCACTTAATGGTGTCCATACAAATTTTGTTGTCTTGCCTGTGATTGCAGATAAGGGGGAAGTCAAGGCGCTTCAGTCAGGGATAAATCTCCTAACAGACTACTGTTACAACTGAATCAATGAGAGTTCAGTATTTGATTGGGGAAGACAACAGTCCAATATAAAGGACAATAATGAATAAAATAAGATGTGGTTTATTGAGGAATACTGCAATTAATATACCATATAGGGAAGCCACAGGGCCACAGAGAGTGGTACACTGCTGGGTTCAACATAAGGTTTGGACTGTGGAATAACTTGTGCAGGGATCAGCAAGTCAAATTAGCAACACTCCTAATTAGGAGATAGTATCTGCAATTTGATATTACCATCAGATTGATCCATGCCGTTAGATATGTCCTGAGGAAACTAATAAAGTGCTCCCTGTGTATTGTAAGATATGTTGGCAGACAAGGAGAGAAACTTGGTTGCAACACTCCCCCTTGCCCCCTGCTTTTTGTCAGACATTTCATGAATGACATTTCAATACTTGTATTGAAAACCTGGAAATTGAAACCTGGGTCTCAGGGAAAGCCTTATGTTGACCAGAGTGGACAGGGAACTGTCTGACTGCTAGTTGTGTCAAGCCCTGGACTACCAGAGATAGATGACCCAAACAGGGAGAACAGAAACCTGCCAACCTGCCAAGCGTCAATACTGGAGGCTCAAAATCAACATTGGAAACCATGGAATCAAACCCCAACCCTTCAAAGACTACTCAAGTCACACAAAATGGACGGGAACCCACCCACTTGTTAAATTGCAGACCTGAGTTGACAAGTTACCCTGAGACCCACTAGTCTCCCAAGGACAATTCCCCAAATGGTCACCAGATTGATGCCAACCTTGCATCACCAAAGATCCAGACTTATACAGAGGCTGTAGCTTGCCTTAAGGAGTTTAAACAAAACCTACTGTCAACTCTGCCAATGACCACCAGCAACTGACAGTCTTCCGTCCAGAATGAGTAGTACAATTAAACTACTCAGGTGACATAGTGAACAGTGGTGGCAGAAAAAGCATTGCCACTTCTATTCACCAGAGCAGGCACAACCTGGATCTGCCGCCCTCAAGACTCTAATCCAAGATCCACACCCCACCAGTGCCTTGTCTGCAAACCTGGACCCTGCAAAAATCAAAGAAGCAAAAATCCATGGTATAAAAGCCCCGGCGGTATGGTGATGACCATATTGTCATTTTTGATAATAAAGTTTTATGAACCTTTGGCTCAAAAAAATCCTACCTTATCTAGTCTTAGTGATCTTCCATCTTAAATCCAGCCAAGTAGACCATCAGGCAACTGCCCCCTATGGAGACCAACCTGCTGACCCTTCCCAGGCACTATACCGTCCCCCAGGAGCCCCCTTTGGACCTGTGCATTTTACCAAATACCCGCCCAACCCTGCCTACGGGCAACTGTGGTAAGTTTGACTCCCTTAAAATCAACTCCCTGGTGATTGACTCCCTTAAAATTGACTCCCTTGAACTCAACACTATAGTAAAGTGAGAATTCAGCTTTTGCCCTGATTGACAACTGGAAATCAACACTTTTTTAATTAACAGATCTTGATGTACTGAAAACTTTTAATATAAAAAAATTAAGCTATACAGCTATGGTATACTAAAGTAACCCCAGAGAGCTCAAAAATGCAATTAAAAAAGTATTATATTTAATAGAAATAAGAAGAAATGAGCAATTATTTATCATTTTACTATTAAATTTACACTCTTCATTATAAAAATATTTTTATTACCATAAAAATTAAAATTCCAATGAAACAAAAATAAACACAAACACAACATAAAAGTTATGCAAAATATGAAAAAATATTAATGTTTATTTGATATAGTTTATATAAGCATAACTGTGAATATCATATGTTCTATTTGGAAATTAACAAAAATTAAGATATTTCACTTACTTCCAACTATAAATATTCATCTCAAACTTACCATGTATACATAGAACAATTACTGCTATCTAATTAAATTAAAAAATTTAAAATTAAAACTAAAAACTAAATGATCAAAGCTAATAAGTAAAAATTAAAGTTAAAAGTTAAAAGTAAAAATCATATAACTGAGCAAGCAAGCAAGTTTATTCCTTGTCATTCTTTCCCTGTTTCATCTTGGCCCCTTCCAGGAGGGCAGTAGCAATAAGCTCAAGCTTCTGCTTAAGCTCAGAGGCCTTGTATTTGTGCTTGGCTGCACCCTGGATGGCCTTGGTGAAGAGGGTACAGCAGGTGGTTGGCTTGGTGGGGGGACGCGGTTGGCCAAGTCACGCAGCTTGGAGATGGTCTTCTCCTGCTTGTGCTACAAGAGGGAAAAGAACTTATTGAATTTTGGGTGGAGCCCAAAGTTGGCCTTGAGGTGTTTGTGGTAAGCCTCTAGCACTGAGGTGGTCTTGAGCTCACCATTCACTCCCGCCCGGTACACATTCCAGCTGGCCTTGGCACAGGCCTTGCCTCGCCTCTGTGTGACAACCTTCCCAATCCACTGGGGCTCAAAGTACTTGAGGAAAGGCTTGAACTCTGGGTGCTTCAAAATATGTAGGGATCCTTTGAGAGCACCTCAAACCCCATTGCAGTGTGCTCTGGCTTTAAAAAAGCCAAGGCACTGAATTATGCAAGCACAAATCTGCAGATGTCCAAAGTGTTCTTCTGGCTCAATCTACTAAGCTTGGCATGGCCCTGCACATTTCAAGCAACTGCTTGGCAGTAGTGGAAGTGGAACCCTTGCACCTCCCTGCTAAACAGCTGCTCAAATGCATTGAACTGAGCAGGCTCAAAGTCCATTATGCAAACGTGAGGCCCAAGAGCTCTCAGCCTTACCCTTTCCTTGGAGCCCAGGGTGGCCTGGTCCTTGTCAGTGGCAGGAGGGTTGGTGTGGGTGTGGGGGGCCTTTGTGGACTTGTCATTGTTGGCAGGAAGAAGGAGGGCAAGTTCTTTGAGGAGGATGAGAACGCGCGGGTATATATGGCCTCGGTGGCCCCAGGAAGAAGAAAAAATGCAAGTGGAATCACCCGGATGTCAATCTGGGCATGTACTATCCAGAGCTGCTTAAAAATCTGGGGGCAGGTGGCAAAGGTATCATCAACTAGCCAAGTTGAAGCCCTTTTCAACTCCATCAGGTTCTGCTGAGTTGCGTAGCAGATGATCCGGTCTTTGGTGGCGGGCCTGTTGTTGTAAAGGAGGAAGCACTCCCCACTTGAGAGCTGCTTAAGCTCTTGGGTAAGCGTGAGCTCTGAGAGGACATCAGAGGCCTTGGGGGGAGGATTGACGGCAATACGCTTATTGCTTATGAACTTAACCAACTGCTCCTGTGTTGGTACCAACTTAAGATTGTTGGGTTTGAGATGTTGTAAAGCCTTTATGGCCAGATCAGAAGCCCAGAGATGAGAGGATGTGGGTATTACTTGAACAAGGTACCATTTTAACATCCAAGTGATTAGATGATTGGGGGGCTTTCAAGTGTGCTCCCCCTTCTCCAAAGTAACCTGCTCTCAGCCCTTGGTGTTCAGGCGGGCCCCACAAGTCTTGTCCTTGCAAACAAAGTGTTTGCTCTTGGTTTGGCGCTTTTGATTGTTACAGTTGAAGATGTAGTTGTCAGCAACATAACTAGGGCCACCCTTTATGGACATTATTAGGAAGTAATGGGGGAAGCGCTTGGGGACTTTGAACTCTCTGTCCACATTGCAGATGTTGTGGATGGCCAGTGGGTCCCAAGCCACATGACCAGAAGCTTTAAACTTCTTGAAGTAATACTCTGGCTCATCTTGGGGGTCAGATGAGGAAGAAGGGGAAGAGCCATTGGGAGGGGGATGGGAAGGATTCTTCAAGGCCTGCTTGGATGCCTCCTTTTTCTTACCAGAAAAAGAGGTGGGCTCCTTGGCAGCCTTTGCCTTCTTGGTCCGGCGCTCCTTGGTAGGCTTGGAGTCAGCCTCTGAGTGATAAAATGAGTGGTCTGTAAGATCACCATCTGATTTATTGGGGGAGGATTTTTGGGGGGAAAGTGAAGGGGATGTAGAAGATGAGGGTGGAGGGGGGAGGAGTGAGAGGAGATGGGGTTGGAGGAAATGGGGTTGGAGGAGATGGTGTTGGAGACTTTGCCTTTGCAGGCTTCTTGGCATGCTTGGAGGTGGAGGCAGTTTCTTTGGAGCCTTTGGAGGCTTGGCGTTTAGGCTGCTGGCTGTTCTTGCTTGATTTTGTCTAAAGAAAAGTTTAGCATTGTAAATAAAATGATTGAGAAGATATTGCAAACACAAAGAGGTAAAGCAAAGCAAAAGTTGAATGAAAAGTATGCAAATAAAGTTTTATTTATAAAAAAACATAAAAAGGTAAATAGAAGCAAAATAGAAGCTCAAAGTGTAGATATAAAGGTTAAAACATAGAAAATAAGTGAATTTATGATAAAGCATCAAAGATGTTAGGTTCAGCATAACATCTTACTGTTAAATTAATGTAAAAGTTTAATTGAAAATCAAAAAAATATGAAAATTATATGGAGAGCAGCAGAAAAAGTAGTAGATTATAATAGCAAGAAAAATTATTATGTGGAACTTTTTTATTGAGAGTTGAATCTCAAAACATAGTAAAGTGTCAAGTTTGGCACTGTCAAACAGCCGGAAAAAGCTGAATTCTCACTGTCAAGTATGCCGGAGTCAAGCAGAAACATCAAATTTACTATGTTTTTTACATATAAAACTTGCTTAAATTTTAACCAGGTTTGAAAGTTAATCCAAAAGCAAGGCAGTTTTGTATGCTCAAAAATAAAAAAATACAACATAATGTTGCAACTGAACCAATTAGAGTTCAGTACTTAGAATTGGGGAAGACAACAGTCCAATAGGAAAGGACAGAACAATAAGAAGAAGGTATCGTTTATTGTGGGATATTGTGGTTAATATACTAAATGGGGAAGCCACTAGGCCACAAGGGGATGGCATAGTGGGGAGTTCCATGTAGGGTTTGGAGCCAAGGAATAACTTGTGCGGGGATCAGTGGGTCAAATTGGCAATGCTCCTAATTAGGATGAAGTGCCTGCAATTTGACAGCGCCATCAGACCCATTCATAATGTTAGATACATCAAGGGGCAACTCATCAAGCGCCCCCTGTGTATCGTAAGATACGTTAGCAGGCAAGGTTTGAACCTCAGTTGCAACACCCCCCCTTGCCCCCTGCTTGTTGTCAGACACCAGGACTGGAGTCTGCGGAAGGTCTGGGAAGGTCCGCACAAACAACCTTTGTGTGGGGATGGCACGGCAGGGGCGCAAGCAATTGTGGTGAAGTTTCTTGGTGTTTCCCTGGACATCCTCAAGTTGGTAGGTGTGGTTGTTGTAGACAGCAGCTACCTTGAAGGGCCCTAGGTGGTTGGGTTCTAAATTGGCAGAATTGGGATTGAGGGTGTAGACGGGGTCATCTACGGCGTACCTAGCTTTGAGGTGTTTTGTCCCCCCTGCAATCTGCTTGTGTTCAATCTCCTGGGCTTTGGCGCGCCATTGGTCTAGAGAGAGAGTTGGCACTAGGGGGGTTTGTCAGGAACCTTGGACTGTAGTTTCCCCTGTTCAACCCCTGTCAGACCGTCAGGTGTTCCAAAGGCCAGGGTGTTAGGACTGAACCCAGTGCCCCTGTTGATTCTTGCTCGCAGGATCAGTAGGGCGGTGGGAAGATGTTCAGTCCACACAGTATTAGGGTGCTCTTGTGAGAGCTTGACAATCAGTTGAACCAGGGAGCCGTTTAATTGTTCCACGCGTCCGTTGGCTTGCGGATAGTAGGGGGTTGTGACTATATGTTGGAGCGCGTTCTTGACGCAGTATGCCTTCACAACGTGTCAAGAAGTTCAGGCCCGCCATTGGTGATGAGACGCTTGGGTTGCCCAAAGCAAGCCACAATCTCCTTGACAATAAAGCGGGTAACAGTGGTGGTGGTGTGGTTAATTGTGGCCCAGGCCACTGGCCAACGTGTGAAATAGTTGATAGCGGTGATAATATACTTCTTACCCAGTCTGTCTTTGGGAAGCAGTCCCACAATGTTTAGGGCCCACTGTTTGAAGGGTTCCATAGCCTTGATGGGTAGGACAGACTTAGGAGGTGCTGGTTTGGACGTATTCTTTTCACACAAGATGCATGTCTCAAGGAGGTCCAAGATGTCTTGGCGTATGCGCGGCCACCAAACCTTATGTTTCATGATCTCAAAGAGGTTACGCCCTCTGATATGACCCAAGGTTTGGTGGTAGTGCAGGATGGTGTCTCCTTGTTGTGTAGTGGGAATATACGGTGTCTTTTCACCTGTCTCTGATTGACGGCAGACGTTTCCAGCATTGATGGTGAACTGACTTTTGTTATCCTTCAGCTTGGAAATGGTGTCTGAGTTAAGGCCCTTGTAGCAGGTTGTAGCAGGGCGCAGATAGAGCATGGGCCAGTCTGGTTCCAGACTGTTGTCCCCAGTGATGGATGCTATGTAGAGCCGTGAAAGAGAGTTGGCTGTAACAAGTTTTTTTCCAGGCTTATATTTGATGCGTAATTGATAGGGGGACAGACGTTCAACCCATCCTGCTTGGCGGCGTGTCAGATGGGACTGTGTGTTGAAATACTGGAGTGACTTATGGTCCGTCAGAACGCAGGGTGGGAAGGTCACACCTTCCAAGTAACAACACCACTTCTCCACACAGTGTACAATGGCTGCTACCTCTTTGTCATGTATGGCATAGTGTTGCTCTGAGTTGGTAAGTTTTCTATATTTGTAGGCCACAGGGAGGAGGACACCTTTATTGGTTTCTATCCTTAGCACGCCCCCTATGGCCCTGTCAGAGGCGTCAGTCTCAAGTTTGTACTGTCAGTTTTGGTTGGGGAACTGCAGTACTGGTGCTGTTGTGAGCCTTTGCTTCAATGTCTCAAAGGCTTGATCTCTGGCAGGGGTCTAATAGAAGCGCTGTTTGGTATTGAGGAGCTTGGTGAGGGGTGCAATTAGTTCTCTGCAATTGGGGATGAACTTGCGTACATAGGCAACCATGCCTAAGAATGTTTGCACTTGGCCCACATCAGTGGGGGGCGGCATACTGGTGATTGCCTTGATTTTGGCAGGGCCGGGCTGTATCCCTTGGGCAGAGATGGTGTGCCCAAGGAATAACAACTCAGACTTGAGAAACTCACATTTGGAGGGTTTAGCTTTTAGCTGGTTTTCCCAAAGGGTGTTGAGGACAGCACAGAGGTGCTGGAGGTGTGTGGTTTGATCTTGACTGAAGACAATAATGTCGTCAAGGTACACCACCACACACTTTCCAATCAGTTTCTCAAAGGCTTTGTTCATCAACATGGCAAAGGTGGAGGGAGGGTTAGCCATTCCAAAGTTCATGACACAACACTTGAACAACCTGTAGCGTGTGCAAAAGGCAGTTTTTGCCTCATCCCCTGGTGCAATGCGGACCTGGTTGTACCCCGCAGTGAGATCAATCTTACTAAAGACCTTTGCGCCTGCAAGTGTATCAAACAGGTTGTCAATAGAGGTGCAGCGGCCAACGGGAACCCACTTGCAAATATGGGGTTTTAAACCATTGACAATGAGAGTGCGCAACATGGTGTTCCCATCAGTCACTGCTTTGGGGGCAGCAGCAAGGGCTTGTTGCCACACGGCGAGATACTTGGGGACAGAACCAGTCTGCTTGATGGCTAAGAGGGGAGTCCCCAAGATAATGGGGGAGAAGGTTTCACTGTAATGGGGCTTGGCAGTGTCTCAAAACGTTGCCCAGGTGACGTCAAACTCCTGGCTGGCCCAGTTGGTAAACCACATGGCAGCGGGCCCTGTAAGGTGGCCAGATGCAGTGGCAACCCACATGGACTCGGGAACCTGACAGATACAGAGGCGTGTTTCAGTGGACTGGAGCCAACTGACAATGTCAGCTCCTTTGACACCGCCAGTGAAGGACTCTAGTTGGAGGTTGAGCATACTTTGCGACAGGTCCAACTGTGGCGGGGTGACACTAGCGTCACGCTGCCCAAGGCAGAGCCAATTGTATACACTGGTAAGAACTAACTGATCTTGATAGATGACATATCCTTTGAGGATGTCCCCCTTGGGGATTGGAAGGAATGTCTCATGTTGTGGAGTAGCCATGCGGCCCGTACTCTGTCCTTTCTTGGGGGAATTTTGTTTTGAGATAGGTTGGAACCTACCTGTGCTACCACTGTTGCAACTGAACCAATGAGAGTTCAGTACTTGGAATTGGGGAAGACAACAGTCCAATAGGAAAGGACAGAACAATAAGAAGAAAGTATTGTTTATTTTTGGATATTGTGGTTAATATACTAAATGGGGAAGCCACTAGGCCACAAGGGGGTGGCATAGTGGGGAGTTCCATGTAGGGTTTGGAGCCAAGGAATAACTTGTATGGGGATCATCAGGTTGAATTGACAACGCTCCTAATTAGGATGAAGTGCCCGCCATTTGACAGCGCCATCAGACCCATTCATAACGTTAGATATGTCAAGGGGCAACTTATTGAGCGCCCCCTGTGTATTGTAAGATACGTTAGCAGGCGAGGTTCAAACCTCAGTTGCAACAATAAGTTAAAAAAGTAAATGAATGGGAATGTGTTTATTAGTGTTTAAGTTATGCTGGGAGGAGCTGGGAGTAAATTATTTACCATAGTGTTGGTTAAAACGTTAAGAAGCTCTCTGTACTAATCCCCAAGTTAAAGTGTCAAGTGGATGAGTGTCAAGTGGATGAGTGTCAAGTGGATGAGTGTCAAGTGGCGCTCATAGTGTGTCACAAATTAATTTAGCCTTAATTCCGAGTCTTTGATTAGTTAAATCCAAAACCAATCAGGTTTCAAGTGGATAGAGTCAAACAAAGAAAGTGTCAAGTTTCAGTTTTTTATAAATTACATATGAAATCTCTTAATAAATTGGGCTTAATTTATGTGGCACCACTTAATCCAAAAACTGGGGAATGACATAATGTAAAACAAGTGGGGTATTTGATTAATATCTATACCACTAAATCCAGTATAGTGGTGCTTGGGAGCCTAATCAACAACTATGGACACTAATAATAAAAATATAATAGTAAATAACAATTTTTATATATGTGCATAAGTATTTTATTAATAAAATTAAAATTTGGCTTAAAAAGTGTTGAACTGGTCACTTTTGGGTTTAGAGTGTCAAACACAGGTTTTTTCATTTCTATTAGTAAATTTACTTATAAATTGCCCCTTAAATTGGTATTTTAGCAAAACAATCTATTAAACAGAGTCAAGTTTGAGCAAATTTAACCTTGGTTTTTGGTTTCAAACCCCTAAATTACTAGTAAAAATTAGCTTAAAATTGGTTAAGCCAAAAATACTAATAGATTCACATATGCGGCACTCGGCTCCCTGGTACTTGACAAAGTGTCAAGTACCAGGGAGTCAAGTTTAAGGGAGTCAAACTTACCATAGTTGCCGTCTATGGGAAGTACAACTTGGAGACCATCCTCATTGCTGATTCCTTGGCAAGGACTAGAGAAACTGAATGCATAGGACGTGAAGGCAATTGGTACAAGAGGCCGCCCATATTGTTCAAAGACAAGTATAATTATCTGTCTGCCTACTTTTTTCCCATGTCTCTCTGCCCTTAACCCTGCAACCCAACCACACAATGGAGACCCCCGCCCCAGCTGAGACTACGTCCACCCAACTGTTTGGAGTACTTTACATTACTTTGACGTGAATGGTAGACATCATGGTGCCCAATTCAGGGCCCTGGTCTTTGCTTAGGCAATCTGTTTCCTATATTATCAAGTTAGCACCCATCTTATGGTGGGCATTACCCTCTGGCCTGGCTGTATTCTGACCCAAGCCAACCAATGCTTCTACCTATTCCTGGCTTCCTGAAAAGACACCAGGGTTGGAGCCTGCAGAGGTCTGAGAAGGTCTGCTTAAACAACTTTTGTGTGGGAATGGCGCGGCAGGGGTGCAAGCAATCATGATAGAGATTTTTTGTGTTTCCTTGGGTATCTTCAAGTTGGTAGGTATGGTTATCATAGACTGTAGCTATTTTAAAGGGTGCCAAGTGGTTGTGCTCCAATTTGGCGGAATTGGGGTTGAAGGCATAGACAGGATCAATTACAGCGCATCTTGCTTCAAGGTGTTTTGTTCCCCCCCTCAATTTGTTTGTGCTTGATGTCTTGAGCTTTGGCACGCCACTGACTCAGGGAGGGGAAATTGTCAGGGGAGGTTTTCCAGGAACTGTGGATTGCAATTTCCTTTGTTCTACCCCCAAAAAGCTGTCAGGGGTCCCAAAGGTCAAGGTGCTGGAGCTGAACCCAGTGCCCCTGTTAAATCTTGCCCATAAGACAAGTAGGGAAGTGGGCAGGTGTTCAGTCCACACAGTATTGGGGTTTTCTTGTGAGAGCTTACCAATCAGTTGGGCCAACAGACCATTCAGGCGCTCCACGCGCCCATTGGCCTGGGGATGGTAGGGTTTGTGACTACTTGTTGGAGGGTGTTCAGGGTGCAATACGCCTTCATGCTGTGCCCTAAAAGTTCAGGTCTGCCATACATGATAAGGCGCTTGGTTTGTCCAAAGCAGGCCACAATTTCCTTACCAATGAAGCAGGTAATGGTGGTGGCAGTATAATTGTTGGTTGCCCAGGCTAATGACCAGCAGGTGAAGTAGTCTATGGTCATAATGATGTACTTCTTGCCTAGCTTGCCTTTGGGGAGAGGCCCTACAATGTTGAGGGCCCACTGCTTGAAGGGTTCCATGGCTTTGATAGATAGGACCAGCTTGGGAGGTGCAGGTTTGGATGTGTTCTTATTGCACAACACACATGTTTTGAGGGGATCCAAGATGTCTTGGCGCATACAGGGCCACCCAAACTTACACTTCATGATCTCAAAGAGGTTATTTCCTCTGATGTGACCCAAGGTGTGGTGGTAGTGTAGTATGGTATCCCCTTGCTGTGTGGTGGGAACATAAGGCGTTTTTCACCTGTCTTTTCCCGGCGGCAGACGTTGCCAGCGTCAGTGGTGAACTGGCTTTTGTTGTCCTTCAGTTTGGAAATAGTCACAGAATTAAGACCTTTGTAACAGGTAGCTTCAGGACGTAGGTAAAGCATAGGCTAGTCTGAGTCTAAGCCAATATCTCCAGTAATAGACACTACATACAGTCTGGAGAGGGTGTTGGCTGTGACAAGTTCTTTCCCAGGCTTGTATTCAATATGCAACTGATAGGGAGACAGGCGCTTGACCCAGCCTGCTTGATGTTGTGTTAAGTGTAACTGAGTATTAAAGTACTGAAGCAACTTGTGATCTGTCAGGACGTGGGGTGAAATGGTGGCTCCCTCCAGGTAATAACACCATTTCTTGACACAGTGCACAATTGCTGCTACCTCTTTGTCATGTATGGCATAGTTTTGCTCTGAGTTGGTAAGTTTTCTATACTTTTAGACCACAGGGAGGAAGACACCTTTATTGGTTTCCACCCTTAGCAGGCCTCATATGGCTCTATCAGAGGCATCAGTCTTGAGTTTGTACTGGCAGTTCCAATTGGGACATTGCAGTACAGGTGCAGTTGTAAGCTTCTGCTTAAGTGTCTCAAAGGCTTGATCTATGGCAGGTGTCCAGTGGAAGTGCTGTTTTGTGTTTAAGAGCTTGGTGAGGGGTGCAATTAGTTCATCACAGTTGGGGATGAACTTTTGCACATATGCAACCATGCCCAAGAAGTACGCACCTGACTCACATTAGTGGGGGGTGGCATGCTTGTGATTGCCTTGATCTTGTAATGGTTGGGCTTTATCCCTTGGGAAGATATGGTGTACCAAATGAAAAAGAGCTCTGACCAGATAAATTTGCATTTGGAAGGCTTGGCCTTTAGCTGGCTTTTACAAAGGGTGTTGAGGACAGCACAAAGGTGTTGGAGGTATGTGATTTGATATTGGATGAAGATAATAATGTTGTCAAGGTACACAACAACAAATTTTTTAAATTAAGCCTTCAAATGCTTTGTTCATCAACATGGCAAAGGTGGAGGAGGCGTTGTTCATTCCAAAGTTCATGACATGACACCCAAACAATCCATATTGTGTGCATAAAGCAGTTTTTTCCTCATCCCCTGGTGCAATGTGGGCCTGGTTGTACCCTGCAGTGAGATCAATCTTACTGAAGACCTTCAAACCTGCAAGTGTATCAAACAAGTTGTCAGTTAGCAATAAGGGGTATTTTTTTGACTGTCACCTTGTTTAGAGCGTGGTAGTTGGTTACCAAGTAAAGGAATCCGTCTTTATGGGCTAAAAAGAAGACTGCAGCCCCATATGGTAAGAGGGAGGGGCGGATGAAGCCCTTATTGAGCGTGTTCATGAGGTGTTGGCATAGAGTCTTGTCTTCCTTGGGCATCAAGCAATAAAGGGGGACGCCTTGGGCAGTAACCCTTGCAATTGAACAGCATGCTGTATTTATCTTGGAGGAGGCAACTGGTCTATCATTTTGCTGAAGATGTCCTTGTACTCTTCAAGGAGTGCTACAAGTGCTGGTGGAGGTGTGGTGGTCAAGGGAGGAGCCATAATAAGTTTGGAGCAGATGAGTTTGACTGAACATTGGTTAAAGTCCAGCTTCCCCCTTGAAGTTGTATGTGCCGGTCTCTGTGAGTCTGAAAAATATGGTGTTGTGGAGTAATTTGCTCATATCAATGGGGTAAATCTGGAAACCCACCCCATTTCTTTTGAGGGTGATTACATATGTATCCCAGTTGATATATGGGTGGTTGCGTTGGAGCCAGTCAAGGCCAGCAATAACGTTGTGGCTGAGCCCTACCATGATTAACCCAGAGAGCTTAACCTGGATGTTCCACATTCTCACAGAGAAGGGTAACATCTCATGGGTGATTGCCATTCTGTGGGAGTCAGCTTTGTGTACTGCTTTGAATTGGCTAGGCACTTGATCTAGTTGTTGAAAATCTGAAAATTCCTGGTCAACCATGGTTTGATTATCCCCAGTGTCTACCAAAAGTTTGTGGATGTTCCCACAGAAACAGAAGGGGTAGGCAAAGTGGGTGATTTTATTGGAAGAATGACTGGATTGGAGGGCAAGATTGTCACTGTGGAACTGGAATACATTGAGGGTCTTGACATTATGCACATTATAGTTTCAGGGTTTTTTGGCAAGGAGAGATTGGGAGTGGGAATCAAGTGGGGCTGCAGAACTCTTGTATCTACAACCCCTAGGCTTTTCCTGGGTCTTCAATCTGAGCTAGCTGAAGCTCCCTGTGACGGTCCAAATGTTGGGTAGTTTTACAGGTGGGGCTAATTTTAGCCAACAGAAAGTCTAGTGGTTTTTAACAGGTAGGGTCCTAGTAGGGAATATTGGCTACTAGGAAAGGTAAGGCCTGCCTAGAGATAACAGAGGACTACTAGAGGCAAACTATGTGATAGCCCAGCAGGTAATAATGGCTGCTTGGGGCGGGAGTGATCCAGCCTGGTGGGTAGCGTGGGCTACCCAGGCTGGAAGTTGTTGTGACCCTGGCGGGTAACATGGGCTTCCAGGAGAGGGAGGAGCTTTGATAGCTCTATGTGCCCTAGTGCGCTTACAGGAGGTCTGTGAGCAAGTACTCTACCTAACAGAATGGTATGGTGTCCTTGTTTGTGTTTCTCTCAAGACTTTGTGAAAGTCCTGAAGTTAACAGTGGAGCATGAATATGCTCAGAGGTGTTACTAGGGTGGTTGCTTGGGGAAGCAGCTTCAGAACCTGGTATTATCAGGCCTCTGGGAAGTAAAGTTGATTAATTTGCAACTGAAAGCTCAGACTTAATCAACCTGGGTGAGTAAAGACAACTGGATGGACATGAGGGTTATCTGTGGTTGAATGGCCTAACTGGATTCCACTTATAAGGGCCCATTCAAACTCTGGTAGCCATGTAGACTTATGCCTGAGTCTACAGGTATTGGTAACAGGGACTGTATTTTGGAAACAATGTGGTTCATAGTGTGGGATCAACAGTGAAGGCTAGTAAGACATACTGTATGATCACAGTGAAGACTAGTTGAGGGACTGGAAGATCATGGTGTGGATTGGAACCAAGATGGTTAATAGGGAGAATTGTAACCAAGTTGGTTCATAGTGCAGTTGGAACCTAGGTGGTTCATAGTGAGGACTGGCTCATGGTTTGGAAAGGACTGAGTGATGCACTAGCTGCTGAATGAAGAAGGGTTAGATTAAGGACTAGAAGATCATGATGCAGGAATAACTAAAGGACTAGAAGATACTGGTCCAGGACTAGCTGAGGGACTGAAATTTTGCTAAAAAGGTCTAGCAGAAGTGGATACAGGAGCTAGGATGCTTGTTTTAGACTTTTGGAAATGTAGATGTTTATAAGAAAGAAGCAGTAAAAGAATTAATCAATGCTGCCAAAAGATATGATATAAAGATGGAATTAACTATCATATAAATAAAAGAAAGAAAAAGAAGAAATAAGTTATAGTGTTTGAACTGTGGATTTATTGGGAGCTGACTGACTGAAATGGTGCTGGAATAATGGACCATTTAACGCTTTGGTGTGCAAAGAGTTGTCAGTTTGAGCGGTTTGAGCAGTGGAAATTGATTTCCTAGTTGGATCCCAGTGGAAATTCATAAATGGTCTATTTTTGCGCTCTGCATTCATTGGTTGAGTTCTGGAAGGTTTTCTGATGAATATGATTGGTTGGAAGCCAAAAGCTTAAAGTATAAGCAAGAAAACAATGAATTAATACTTTAAGATTTTGGGAAAGTAACTATGTAAGATTAAGTTATTATAGGAAAAAGTGAGCAGCAATGGTTTAAGCTTTTGAAGAAAGCCATTCTGAAGGCAGAACCGTTGGGGAAAGGACACTATAAGAACAAGGCTGGCTGGAAAGTTATGGGGTCTCTTCCAGGTCTTTTTCAAGGTCTTTCCCAAGTCTTTTGAGTTTCTGCCAAGAGGTTTTTGAAAGCCTTTTGATCACCAGCAGGAGCTTGATTGGACTGATACAAGTGGAATACCAAGGCCACTAGAGCTGTACAGAGAGCTCAAGCCCAAGATGAAGGAGCAGAAGCCCGAGAATAAGAAGCTGGATCCTAAGCGTGGCGCCAGAGTCCAAGTTTAAGGTTCAGGAGTCCAAGTCTAAGGAGCAGACGTCCAAGACTAAGGAGCAGGAGTCTAAGACCAAGTACAAGGAGTCCAAAAGATTGTTGGAGGACTCCAAGTATTGGCACATTTATATTGTTTCCCAGACCCCCAGGCCATATACCAGAAGGTTTCTAAGGGAGTCTTCCTTCTGAAAGTGAATAAAAGCCTATTTTGACCCCTATACATATTTCTGAGATACATTTTCCCTTACTAGAGAATGCCAACTCCTTCCAGCTGGTCCCTGGCTATGACCCAGGACGTACTTTGGGGACTGGTGAACAGGAACCCCACTCTCCCCCCTGCAGTGACACTTGATTCTATTCTCCTGCTGACAGGATTGGCAACAGCCTACTTGATTGTGGGCGCTGCCAGGCGCAGGACAAGGTTGAGGGGGGTGTGTTATTGGATTACTAAAAGTCCATCATGGCTTGGTTATTTTCTTCTAAAATGGCCTTGTAGCAATCATCAATGGAGGTACAACACCTTACAGGTACCAATTTACATATATGTGGTTTTAACCCATTGATGATAATGGTGAGGAACATGGCATTTCCATTGGTGATGGCTTCTGGGGCAGCGGCAAGTGATTGTTGTTAAGAAGTAAGATACCCAGGGACGCTTCCTGCTTGTTTGATGGCCAGGAGGGGGTTCCCACTATAATGGATGAAAAGGTTTCACTGTAGCAGGACTTGGTGGCATCCCTGAAGTCTGCCCAGCTGACTTCATGCTCTTGACTAGCCCAGTTGGTAAACCACATAGCCGCGGGCCCCATGAGGCGCTCAGATGTAGTGATAACCCACATAGGTTCAGGAACTTGGAAGATTCAAAACTGGGTTTTGGTAGAATAGAGCAGCTTACAAGGTTGGCCACTTCTACACCACCTGCAAAGAACTTGAGCTGGAGGTTTAACATGTGTTGTGAAAGATCCAATTGAGGCAGGGTGACTCTTACGTTGTGCTGCCCCAGGCAGAGGCAACTGTACACACTTGTGAGTACCAGCTGGTCCTGCTAGATAACATATCCTTTGGGGATGTCCCCCTCTGGGATTAGAAGGAAAGTTTCTTTGTGGGGAGTAGCCATATGGCCCATACTCTGTCCTTTCTTGGGGGAATTTTTATCTTAGGTAGGTTGCAAACCTATTGCTGCTACCACTGTTGCAAATGAACCAATGAGAGTTCATTATTTGATTAAGGGAGAGAACAGTCCAATAGAAAGTACAAGAATGTATAAAATAAGATGTGGTTTATTGAAGAATAATGTAATTAATATACCATATAGGGAAGCCACAGGGAGTGGCACACTGGCGGGTTCAACATAAGGTTTGGACTATGGAATAACTTGTGCAGGGATCAGCAAGTCAAATTGACAACACTCCTAATTAGGAGATAGTGCCCGCAACTTGACATTATCATCATATTAATCCATGTCTTTATATACGTCCTGGGGCAACTCATCAAGCACCTCCTGTGTGTTATAAGATATGTTGGCAGACAAGGAGGGAAACTTGGTTGCAACACTACCATGCCTAGGAATGTATGAAGCTTGCTCTTATTTTGCAGTGCTGACATGTTGGTTATGGCTTGTATCTTTTATGGGTCTGGCTTCACTCTATCCTTGCTTATAATGTGTCTTAAGAATGAGAGTTCTTCTGAGAAGAAGTCACACTTTGAGGGCTTTGCTATTAGTTGGTTATCTTGAAGGGTGTGAAGGACCAGGCAGACGTCTTTTCATTGTTTTTTCTATAATTGGGCTGTAGATAATTATATTTTAAAGGTAGAAAATAGCCCTTTTTCTAATGTGCTCTTTAAAAACTTCATTTATAAAGGTCACAAAGGTAATTGGGGCATTTTTTATGCCAAAGTTGAGGACAACACATTTAAATGATCCATACTTAGTTCTGAACACAGTTTTGGGGATATCTTCTGGTTTAACAGGGATTTGGTGATAACCTGCTGTCAAGTCAATTTTTGTGAAGACTTGGGGCCCCCCAGGGAGTCAAAAAGAGCATCAATCAGGGGCAGGGGATACCTGTTCTTAATTTTGATCTTGTTGAGCGCCCTGTAGTCTGTGAATAGGCAGAGCCCTCTATCTTTCTTTGCTAAAAAAAGACAGCCACACCAAAAGAAGACTTATAAGGTCAAATGAGTCCCTTTTCAAGAGCTTCATCTAGGTAAGCCTTTAGTGTGTCATCTTCTTGTGGT
Source organism: Entomophthora muscae (assembly GCA_014839935.2). NCBI lineage: Eukaryota > Fungi > Entomophthoromycota > Entomophthoromycetes > Entomophthorales > Entomophthoraceae > Entomophthora > Entomophthora muscae. Next base: position 193,006 of record QTSX02005069.1, on the reverse strand, counting down.
GTTAGGTGGTAGATGGGTTGTGCTTTTGATACACTCCCTTTGAGGTCAATTTCATGTTAAATGCCCCGGTTGTGCGGGAGCCCTGGTAACTTTTCTTGGAAAAATAAGGTAATTATAAGACTAGCTGTTCTCAGATTGGGTCTTGTTCTTTTGAGGTCTCTACATTTTTAAAGTGTATAATCTCATACATGCAGGTGTCAAAAAAGCAGGCTCAACCCGCCAGCAAGGTTCCAAACAAGCAGGTTTGTAACCCACAATCCAATTACCCAGCAACTTGAAGCCAGACTAGGAAGTTAACTCAAATTGCCAAATCCAACAACATGAACAGATGATGATCCTTTATGGTGGATACCTTGTTCTGGCGCTTGACTCATTACCAGGATCAAGCCACCCCCTTCATCATCCAGCTGTGTGATCAACACAATCATGTTCCTGTTATCCTTGATTCACAATGAATATATAATCAATATCTCTCAATAAAGATTATTATCTAGCCTCTAAATATTTTTCCCTTGTAACTCTGCTAAAACAGCACAGTTACAACACAGGTGTTCCAATTGATTTTGCTAGGGTCTTTTTCCTCTTCTGTTTCTGTAATCTTCATGAATACATGGTCTCTCATGAGAGTGTCAAAGTGAGTTGGGTATACATGGTGGTGCACCTTGCCTTGTTGTATGGTGAGGGTAGCGCTATCCCAGTTGATATGAGGTTTGGTCTTTCTCATCCAGTCCAGGCCAAGTACAACATTGTACTTGGGGATAGATATGATTGGGTCACTAAGTATAGTCTGTGCATCTTCTATTTGGACAAATAAGGGTCTTGCTTCTCTGGTGACTAGTGTACTCCTATTAACTGCCATGATAAACCTTTTGACATTACTTTGGACCGTGGGTAGTTTCATGATGTTGACAAACTTTTTGTCAACAATGGATTGGTCTGCTCCAGTGCCAAATAGTGATGTGCCCTGATATCTGCAAAAGCAGAAAGGATGAGTGAGGAGTTTATTTTCAGTTTGGGTGGCAAACATTATAGGATCACTGGAGGGTACTTGGATCATGGTAATTGAGTCCACGTCTTGGTCCCTGTACAAGACTTGTAGAGTGGGGGGTGGTTTGCCTAAGCACTCCCCTGAGCTTTTCCCTCCTCAGTGGTGTTATCAGTGCTTATTTGATTTGCTTGAGTGGTACAATTTCCACCTCAAGAATGGGTTTGCTGGCTTGGTTGGGTTATTTGTTAGGTCAATGATCCTTCTTTGCTATGGGACTCTCTTTTTGTTTGTTTTTTGCATGTAGGTTGTCAGATTTTTGTGTGGCACACTTTCCTTCCAAGAATATGTCTTGGAGATTCTTGCAGCGGCTCATATCAAAACAATGTCTAATGTGCGTGGGGAGGCCATTGTAGAAGTCCAGTTGTGGACCAGCCTTATCAAAGTTGATGGTGTTGGGAGCTCGTTCATGTATGTCTTTGTAGGCTGAAATGTACTCCTCAATAGTTCCTGTCATTTTGAAAGGTTCTGAGTTCTGTCATGATCACCATGTTGGAGTCTTTTATAGCAAACTTCTCCAGTAAGGTGGCTTTGAACATTTCCCAATCTTTGTTGTGATCAGGGTGTTGATCAAACCATTTTCTTAAAAAATGTGAGGCAGCCCCGGTGCTGAGTAGAGTAATTTCACTAGCCCAGAGTTTGTGAGGGTAGCCTACTTGTGTGAACTTATTTAATGTGCTTTGAATCCATAGGTTGGCATTTTCTTGGATAAGTCTTGAGAATGTTCTAGTTTCTGCTGAGTGTAGGCGTTGAAATACAATGTTGGGTATTTTAGTCATTTTGGGAATTGGAGGTGGGTTCAAGACTCCATGTGTGCTAAGAAAGTTGTACTGTTTGGTTGGTACAAGGACATTGTTGAGGATAACAAATACCATTGGGATGTCTTGTCCTTCTTTATATTGTCTCCAGCCTGTGAGGAGTGCCATCTGCTGGGTTTTTTCTTTTGAGGAATTTTTTCTTTAAGTTGTGTAGGTGTGGATAACCTACCTGTGCTACCACTATTGAGTATATACTTCTGGGAAGTATAATAAACAAGATAAAGGGGAAAATTAAGAAGAGAATGATACTTTATTTGATATGAGTTTGTAGTGTTATATAGTATCATGGGAAGCAATATACTGTCCATTTATGTCATGGTAGTCATGGGGCTTATCCAAGTAATTGTTTCTCTTAGGTCATGAGGCTTGTATAAGTGTTGTTCCTCTTAGGGCTTGGAATGTTTGATTCCCATAATAGATGGCCAAATAATAACAGTGCCACTGACTTAATGATTAGTTGGGAAATCATTTGGCAAGTTTATCAGGGAATTAGTTTCCCAAGAGGAAGTAATTATAGATATTGTGACACTTGTTTGTATTTAAGAGGCTTAATTTTAAATATTTACCTTTTTAAAAGCTAATTAAATTGAATTTCACTGCTAGAAAGTAAAATAAGAACTTTAAAAGATTCAAATAATAACTTTTATAGGAAAGACTTTCTTTATCTTGTATTTTTGATTTTTTATTGCTGCAAAGTAAAAAACCACACTGAAAAAAATTACAGTTGGATCAAATTCAGTCAACAGGAAAATAAGTGACAGAACATCTTCCTGCTCCAAATATATCTGCAATTGTTATAACCCCACCAATCCTTGATTTTGCTTTGAGTTTGGTTGGTTTTTGTGAGCTTGGTGGTTTTTCAGACTGGCTTGGGTCAATTCATCCTCCCTGATGTAAAAACTGCTACTGTAAATTCAGAACCTGAACGTAAAAATGCGGGTTGTCAAATCCTTGGTCCAAATTTTGAATCACTTTTGTGGGATGGCCTTTTTTAATTAAATTGATTTTTTTGAGTATTTATTTGAATTTTTAAAAATGCGGGAACTCATAGACACTTTGCAAAGCTCAAGTTGAACTGCATATTTCCAATGGACAAAAATGAATTAACTGGAATCAGATTTGAAGTGTTCAAATTCATCAACCATTTTCATTAAGTTTACTATGTTTTTTGGAATTGCAGGATTGTCAAATCCAAGAACCAAATTTCAAATCACTTTTGAATGCCACTAGTAAAATCAAATGGTAATTGCAGGAACTGGAATCCAAATTGAATGTATAGTAAGAAACTAAGACAAATCAACCCAAATCAAGAAGCTCCACTCTAGATAAAATCAAATGAAAAATTCAATCTCAATAACCATGTTTAGACATAAAAAGTTATTAAACTTTAAAATTATCCAAACCCAGAAAGAATACAATATTATACACTTCAAAACACAGATATAGAAATTCTGTTACTATTCAAGGCTAACTCAAGAGAAAATAACTACGCACTACTAAACCAAAAATCCAAATAAATACATATTTAATCTAGTATATATATTTTTTTATGGACTGTCAATCACATTCTCAACCAGCTCCTGTACCAGCCTGTGGGGCAGCCTGTTCACGAGGGCGTCCCAGAGGGTCTAAGAACAGACCCAGAACCCAACTCAAGGGGAGTCATGCCAACACACAGGCCTCCCAAGGCGTCATCACCAGTCAACCACCTCCCGCGTCCCAAGCCCAATCAACCAGCCTGAATCCAAGACAGAAGCTGCTCTCAAGGCCTGTCACCAAAGTCTCCTACACCAGGGTCACTGAGAACACTGAGGTTACTTACACCTCCACTGTGTACCCGAGTTGTCACCTGGCCCTTCACTCTTGATCCAAGATTTTCCACTTCCTGCCCTGGTGTCTTTGACACCACCTATGAGCCATTGGCCACAATTGAGGAGTCATCTGCACCTGTATTGTATGCCACTATTGACAGCGCCAGCGCAACCAAGCATGATCCCACCTTATACACAAAGGTCCTCATCCCCTGTGTTGAGCCTATTGGCCAGGATGCTGCAGTACCTGCCAAGGGCCACCATTGGTTGACAGATAATAAGTGTGACGCTCTCCTCAACTGCTTGAACGGGGTAATGGCAGTTTGGGATATTGCATCCCAATTTGGTGTCACAGCCAGATATATTGTCAATATCAACAAAAAGCATAGCAACACCAGGAGAATTGCCAAATCTGTCAAAGCTAAGCGGCAGCTAAAACTACTTCAACCTGTGCACATTAATGCAATCAAACAGTGGGTAGCCAAGAATTGCCACCTGGACACGCTTGCTGGCCAATCAATGCTGGCCACAGAGACTGGGCTTTTGGTTTCAAAAACTCTTGCTTACAATACCATGGTCAATCTTGACTTCTTATGGAAAGTACTGGGGGTTTCTCCATACAATAGGAACAGCAAAAAACAATCAAAGATTGACACATTTATGCCTAGACTTATCTGGCCCTTAAGGAGACTGGCAATGTACAGTTCTTCTACATTGACAAATTTTTGTTTTCCTCCTCACTCAGGTCTAGGCATGAGTGGGTCAAGAAGGGGTCCAAGGACGGTGTAGCCTATTGTGCAGCTGTCTGTTCCCAGACCTATTCAATGGTAGTGCTTCTTGGTCCTCGCGGGTTGGATCAATATCAGATGATCAAGGGTTCCCATAATAGCAGGACATTCCTTGATTTTCTCCAAGCTGTGAAGGAATACCTCCAGATCAATTACAGCAGCACAACCAACATTGTTGTGTTGGATAATTTCAGGTTCTATAAAGTGGATCTGGTTGTTTCCAAGTTCCCACCCATTGACAAGAATAGCCATTCCTCCAGCCACCGCCTTGCTGATTTTCCAATGAGACTCCTCTTCCTCTCCCCATATTCTCCATTCCTTAACCCAATTGAGGAGGTCTTTGGATGGATCAAAAATAAGGTTAAGAAAGGCCTCTCTCAGGACACCAATGACCTATTCAATATTCTTGAGATTAGCCAATTTGCAATGCCACCCAATGTGGTGGCGGCTTTTTATGAGCATATGGAATCCTTTCTCCCCAAAGTCCTTGCCTCCAAGCTAATCAGATAAATGGGTCCTCTGGGTTTTATTTGTTTTTATTTTTATTTATTTTTTTTTAATAGGACTTAAAAAATATTATTTATATATAATGATATGACATTAAATTGTATTATAGACATATAAGAATTAGTACAAAAGATAAATAAAATTAATTATACTAGATATAGAGATACATGTTTTTTATTATAATGCACCAAATAGTATATTGACTATAGAGCTAACAAATAAATAAATTAAAAATATGGAAATAGATTAATTTTATTTAAATAATTGTAAACCCTTTTTGGGACTTTGGCTTTTTTAAGCCACAAAGCAGACCTTGCAAGTCATTATCTGATCCTTATTATTTCAGTGCCACTATAGCCACACAACACAAAAACCAATGAGGTTCATGTATCTCTTACTAATTAGTACTTATGACATGGGTCAAGCATATCAAATATATTTATCAAATCATTTTACAAGGGAAAGGTAATTTGAGTTCTAAACAATCACTTGTTTAGAACATAAGTGGGGTGGGCCGCTTGTTGTGGATAAATTCAGTTCTTGATGTTTAACTATGTAATAAATGAACCCGTACTCAACAAGCTAGTTAATAAAAACATTTTTAAATTATTTTTATTATTATTTGACGTGTTTGCAACTATAAATTATGTCTTATAATATATTTAGATATATTACTATTATAATTTAACTATTAAAATTTAAAATAAAAATTAAAATATTAAAAGAAAAATATTAAAATTTAAATATTAAAATTTAATATTTAAAGTTTAATATTTTTAATAAAAAATAAAAAAATATAAAAGTTAAATTGCAAGGGAAGATGATTTATTAGGGAGATGCAAATTGCAAAGGGAGATGTCATTATTCCGGGGTATTATACCCCAAAATTATATTTTCTGCTAATGCGTCCAATTGGAACCACATACTCTTCTGTACATGGTGGGCAACTCTGGCGCCAATTGCTAGAGGGGTGGTGCTCAGCACCCCAGTGGTGGCTGAGCGTCTTATAAAAGGCAGTTGCAAAAGTGAATTGATGAGAAGTTAGTTCTCAGGAGGTATTGTGCATCCGTACAACAAAGCTAACGTAAAACATTTGTATAGGACATGCTCTACGGTTGGTAGCCCTGCAGTGTCTTTATTTTATCCAGTGCCAGCCGGAAGACGTTCATTTGAAGGGGAACTTTCTGGGCTAGAATGAGCCAGGAAAACCCCTATGTTGCATAGGTTCAACACCTGCAATGGAGCAATTGCGTGACTGAACAATTGTGTCGTCAATCACACAGATTAACCCAAAAGAAACTTTAATTCCAAGTGAAGAATTGAACCCTGGTCAATGCCAAGCCTGGGGACAATTGAAAACCGTCCCAAAGCCAAGTGGAAAAGATTTTAATTGGCACACACCCTCTGAAACCCAGAATTGGGGACTTGGATTGCCAAATGGCCCAAAATTCCCCTGTCAGCTTCCCCTGGGCAAGAAAAATGAAAGTATCTATCTAACTGACAAATCAGGAGCCAACAATGGAACCCAACTTGAGAATAATTCATTGACAACCAATAAGGAGCTGCCAGTAAGTCCAATTGCAGTTTCCCAGCAGGATATAGCTGGGAACACTGACATCCCCTCTCACTGTTGACATCTTCAAATTAAACAATTTTATTCTCAGGATTCATTATTTTCTTGCAAGAACTATCTACTTTTGCATCAATATAACTATTCTGTTTGCATTTATTCATAACTCCACTACACTTTGCCACCCACATATCTGCTCCCTCCTGGCCACCAAGAGTGATCATTTTGCCCTCCATGCTGAAGATTCCTCCTAATTCCCCCCTGCCAACTGTGCCTCCTGCCCAGGACTTCAGTAAGTTGGGTTTTGTCTATATCACAGTATTGGGACTGGCCAATCAGGTTTTGCCCCATACTGGGAGTTGGCATTCCCTAGCTACTTTAATCAACTACCTGGTCATAATTGTGCCTATTGTGTACTTGGCCTTCCAGGCCCAGCCCGCCTCCCCTGTGGGAGTCCAGCCAGACTCTGATAACAGGCCATGACAGGAACGTCCTCCAGCTTCTTCATGTTGGCCTTCATAATGCAGTGTAGTACTACCCCAAGGTAAACAGGGAGATGCAGTTGCTGTGAGGTATATATTTCCACAAATAAGCAGAATTTCTTGTAGGTAATAACTAATCAATTTTTATAGGATGTATTTGAAAAATTGATTAAAGGAGAGTCAGGCATTTTGGTGACATCCGCCACCCAAGCCTCTGGAAAAGATATGACTAAAGGTTTCATTTTATTGACTAAAAATGCATTGCCTATTTGATTTGATTTTGGTTTTATTAAGTTATTGAATATTGTGGCTTTGATGTTTTCTTGTGGAACTTGAAATTGACTTTTTTTCAGGTTTATTTTATATGTGTTCATAGTTGAAAATTGAAATTGTCCAAGGCATTAAAAGATATATTTGTCAAAATTCATGTTGACATTTATTTGGATATCCATCATTCCTTTGAAGTTGATAATTGTACCTACTTCATAGGCTTCTCTGACCCAAGTTAAACTTCCTTCTGGCACTTTGAATTCCCTATTCATTGCTTCTTTTGTTGCATATTGATTGATGTTATTTTGAACTATTTTATTTATTTCATTTTTATTTATTTGCTTTACAGGGGCTACCAGTGATTGGTAACCCCTGTAAAGCCAACTCAGCATAAAAGCCGCCACTTCTGCAACCTCATCCCCATTTCTAGTTATAACTAAAGTAAATATAAGTAAAACATAAAAAGACTTACTTATTGTTTCCCCTGCAGCCCCCTCAGCTACAGGTGCCCCTTCAGCAAACTTCATGAGTGTTGCCTGCTCTTTATTTGTTTTTCTGGGCTTGATCTTCCTTATTTTCTGTGCTAATTTTGTTTTCTCTTGATTTTTGTTTGTTGAATTTTCATTGTTTCTTGAGGTGCTTCTGCTTCTTGATTGTGCTTCATTTTCATCTGTTTCCATTTGATTAGTTTCCTCTTCATTAGTATTGATTTCCTTTGAGATTTCATTTTCTTCAATAAATTTGATTTTTTGAGTATTCTTTCTGTTGGTTTTTGAAAATTTCTACAAGTCATAACTTTCATTTTTGAAATCTAACCACTTGAGTATTTCCTTTTGAAGATTTAAACTTACTTCCTTGTGTTCTTTGTTGACTATTGTTCCCAGGCTATTTTTTGCAATTTTGTTTTTCTAGACCAAAGCCCTTCCCTCATTTCCCAGCTGATTTACCACAATTTCCTTTATGTTATGTTCAAGCTCAACAATCTTTTGAAGGGCTGACTCTAATTTGTTGATAAGGCTGTAGATATTTGACATTTTGTTTAAATTATATAAAAAAACTGGTTTTTTTAGTACAGTAGTTTTAAAAGCTATGGTGACAACCAAAATGAACTCAGATTTAAACAAAATCCAAGTTGCGCAAGATTCAGGATTCAAATAATTTAAATAGTGTCAGTTAATAAATGAAATGTCAAACCAAAAACAAAACTTCACTTGCCCATTATACAAAATTATATCAAACATCAAGCAGTGTAGTTCAAACCATAAAAAAATGAACTGACACAACAAGTGAAATGGATGGATGCTATTCCAGAGTATATTATAATCCAATCAGGATTCATATGAGACACCAACAGAAGGACCAAAATGAAAAAAATCTGAATACTCTAGAAGCAATATTACACAAACACAAAACAAAATGAACTCACACAAGATGTGTAGTATGAGCAGCCTAAAATAGAAAAATAACAGTTTAACAGCCAATCAACAGCTATCCAATTTAGAAACAGAGGCATTTTATTCATTTTCATGGCTCCAGATTTGTATGGAATGGTTTTGAGAACCTTCCAAATATGGACTCAAGATTACAATAAAAATAAATCATTAATTTTTAAAATTTCTACTTTTAGTGATTTTATCCTAGGTTTTAGTTCAAGATGGTTTTCAACAGCACCATTTTCAACCGTGCCAGCAGCCAAGCCAGCTTCAATGGAGGCAAGGCTCAGAACGTGGAGGCACCTGTTTACACCCAAGCCTTTGAGGCGGGTAACAAGGAAGCTGACCTGTTACTGTCCCCCAACCCATATGGCTTTGACTTGTTTGAGAGTCACTTTGCGTCTAGTGCTGCCCCCGCTCCCACACCCACCTCTGCACAAGCTGCCAACCAACCAACCAATCAGGATGACAACCTCAATTTGGAATAACTTCCTTCCATTGCCCAACCTGCCCCTCCCTCAGCCAATCAGGCTTCAGCTCCCCCTGCCCAGCGCCCCAAGTGACAAATCATCACCGCCCAAATTCTTCAGGAAACTGTGGCTCTCAACCTGCAGGGTCTGTCCTGGGATCAGATTGCTGACCAATTGCAATTTACCCAAGCTACTGTCATGCGGGAATTCAACAGCATGATGAACAGAGGGAATCAGATTGGGGCGGCCAAGAAGCCCAAGAGTCCCAGATAACTGAGGCATACCCAATCATGCTCAACCTCCTCCAGCGGGACCCCAAGCTTCCCTTGACCCAGGTCCGGAAGCAACTTGCTCACCATGGCATTTGGGTGTCTGAGCGCATGGTGCAGCTCTGGATGCACGGAAAGGTGGCTTCAATTAGGGTTCTTACAAATTTTGCCGGCAACCAATGGGATGGCGCTGAGGATTCCCCATATGACAACGCAATCAAATCAACCCTGGTCTGTTGCTTGACTAGTCTGTCAGATGATGTCATTTTCATCTCCTACTACAAGCTATTGTTAGCTTTTAATGACTTTGGTGAGTAAGGAAGAGCCGCCACTCAAAAAGGAAGGAAGAAGGTCAAGAAGGGGACGTTTATTGGTGCATTTCTGGCTGTGTCAGCCAAGGGTTTTGTCTATTATTGGACAAACCCTGATTTCATCAATGGGTACTCGTACGGCCACATCCTCGGTGGATTGCTCAACTCCTGGGATGGCTCAAATTCCAAATACTGGGGTTTCTTGAGCCACCAGATGGAGGGAAGCTTCACTGCCCTTGAGGCCATCCAGGGACGCGGGCACCAGGCCTCAGTCTACCCTGCTGGCCATGCCAACGTCCATCTGGGAGATGTTGTCTTCTTTAACATGGGGTCTACACTACGGGAGCGCCACCCTCAGGCTTTCAACGACCTCTATCTTGGGGTCCTTGATCACAATTTTCTCTTTGATTGCCAAATGGTGGCTGACTTGTTTGCACAAATGGTTTTCCATGTGAACATGGGCAGCCAATCATGTAAGGATAAGCGCCTTCCACCTTGGGCCACTGCCACTTACCAGCCCATCCAGCCAATGACCAATGAGGAGTACAACAAGCGGTATATGGCGGCCATCACGCGAAATCCTCCTGCCTCCACCACCACCAACACCCCTAACCCGCAAGCCCAACCCACCCAATCCCAGACCCCCCAGGTCAGCACTGCCTCTATGTCTTCCTTCCTGCGTTATTCTGCCTCCTAGGCATCACTCCCCCCACCTCAATAAACCCCCTGTCACCAAACATTTTATATTTATATTATCTTTATTTTAATTTCAATTGTTCATGTTCTTTTTGTTTATAGTTGGTTTTATTCTCTATGTTCAGCTTATTTCTATAAAATCATATATTTACTATGGTGTGCATCTAGATCCAGAACACAGTTATTTTTAGCACCAAACCATAGCCCCTTGTGAAAATATTAACAATAATTTGGTGATCAGCTAAAATTGAATTAGAAAATTATAGTGTTAACTGTTTTTAGATAAAGTTGTTACTGATCCAAATTCAAAACCTTAATGATAAACTTTAAGCCAATCAGGAGCCAAGTGATAAAGTGATTGTTGTGACATAAAGGGTCATTCAATAATTCTTTGATGCATGTGCGCTAGTTAATATGATTGGCTGGATGTTTTGCCATTGTATACCATTGCTGCTGTGGCGAGTTGCTGATGGACTAGTGCCCAATCAGCCGCTGAGTTAACACTAGTCCATCAACAACTTGCCACAGCAGCAATGGCATACAATAGCAAAACATCCAGCCAATCATATTCATTAGCGCACATGCATCAAAGAATTATTGAATGACCCTTTATGTCACAACAATCACTTTATCACTTGGCTCCTGATTGGCTTAAAGTTTCTCATTAAGGTTTTGAATTCAGATCAGTAACAACTTTATCTAAAAACAGTTAACACTATAATTTTCTAATTCAATTTTAGCCAATCACCAAATTGTTGTTAATGTTTTCACAAGGGGCTGTGTCAAGCGCCAAAAACAATATGGTAACCAGGGAAACAATGCCACACAAAGCAAACAACACATATTGAGATGTATGTAAAGCATATACAAAATGGGTAAAAAGATGGGATAATGTAGTAAATGGGAAAACAAAAAGGAATAAACAAAGAGACAATTGTATCAAAATAACATATAGTTTATTGGGGTGAAAGCTATAAAAAAATATGAAAAGGTTAGTAAAAAATCAATGAGTGAATTGGAAAAACTTCTAAAAGACCTTGACTTGGCAATTGCCAAAATCAAAGAAATTGACCGCAAGGTCAAGGAAAAGGTAAAGTCTGCCATCCTTGAAGGGGAAAAAATTGAAAAGGTGTCCGCCAAGTCACTCATGACCAAAATACCGGACACACCTGAGAAGACAATTGAGCACCTACTCAACATCCAGAAGACAGTTGTGGATGGCTTACAATTCAAGTCCTATATTCTTTCTGTGCCGTCTGTCTGGACGGACAACCCTGAGATGTATGCATATCTCAAACCCGCCAAGAGGGCCCGCAAGGAGGACACTGAGACGCCCGCACAGCTGCTTGCGCCAAAGATGGCAAAGCCTGCCAAAGCCGCCGACAAAGAAAAAACCCAAGAAGGTAACCTAAGAAAATAAATTTAATAAAAATTCAAAAATACTTACCTTTTTTAGAAGATGTTGGTGGCAAACTCCGCCGGGCCTGGTTCCTTTTGTCCCCCCCACGTTCTACTCAAATTTTGCCACTCACGTGGCAAAACAGCTTTTCCTGTCCCCCCTGTCTTGCGGGAGATCAAAGATAGGATACACAGTGCATTCCCAATGTCCAGGGAGGTATTGGCTGGGCTAACGTATGAAGAGGGGGCATCTGAGTGGGCAGTTACTGCCTACAAGGATGCTTAACTGGTCTGCCTAGACCCAGTTAACCTCAGTGGAGTTTACTGTGTAAACTCCATTGAGCTTGTTTGGGACGTCCTGGCAATGCTCCCATTCAAGAATATACCGGAGATGGGCCAGGCCCATGCGGCTGCTCGCTTCTGCTTCCCAGTGGAGCACACCCTGTCCTACTTGCTGGAGAACTTTGGGTGCGCGGTAGAAAAACTGGCTGTTGCGGATGCAACAGCCGTGAAGAAGACTAAAATCCTCCTGGCAGACTTCAGGCTGGCCTGGAGTGCCAACGAGACGGGGGTCCCAGAAGCTATGGATCTTACCTTTGGAAACAACAAGCACAAGAAGAAGATCAGTGCAGTCTACAATAAGCTGTGTGAGTTTACAGAAGCCTTTTCTGGGCAAAGGCTTCACTTGATGGTTTACCTGGGGTTCCTGTTTTACTTTGGAATGAGCGCCAGCATGGAGGACCTGGACAGGGTCCTTATGGGGATTGACGAGGCCTGACTTGCTCTTAACGGGAAAAAAGTCCCCCCAGGTTACAACTCAGTTGACCATGTTATCCAGGACGCCCTGGTCCTGGCAGGAATCTACGGATTTGCGGCCCCTCCTGAGAAGCTGCTGCTTCACTCCCACCTCACCATCCTCCCTTTTACCAGCAGGCAAGAATATTTTAATCAGGGTGTATCTACTGTCCACAGTGTGGCGGTAGAGGTTGTGCGCCACCTCTATTGTGGGGTGGGTACATACCGCCAAACCCATTATAGGCGCTCCTAAAATATTCTCTATACCAATAAATATATTTACCCTTTAGATTATTTTTATTATAATTAATAATTTTATAAAATAATATTTTAGCAAACATTACTTACAAAATAAATTCCAGGGAAGGTTTTAATAAAAACATATAATATATGTCAATAAAATCTACTTCTAATTTGTATGATTTACATTTTTTTTAGTTTGCTTTTTATATTTATTTGCCAAAAATGATATTGATGTGTTTGCTTAATCCATTATCAAGCGTTTGGGATACCCTTGGATGCAATAATAAAAATGATTATGAATAAATAAATTACTAACCTTCATTGATGGTGCTGCTGAATGTGATTGTGGGCTTGGAAACATCTAAATATAAAATGTTAGTTAATGAATCTTGATTAGTAAATTAGAGGATATATAAAAAAAGTGGGATAAGCTAAGCCTTTAATTGATTGGCTGATTTGCAAGGCACGCGGGGATAAACAAATCAGCGTGGCCATAGAATTTAGCCACGGTCTCAGCTGGGAGGGTATGGATCCCAGCCTGCAGCAAATCAAAAAGGTCCTCTGTCCCGGTTGGGGTTCCTTGCTTGAAAACTTGCTTGAGCCACCCAAAGACTTCCTCAATGGGATTTAGGAAGGGCAAATAGGCAGGGAGAAAGAGAAGGCGCATATTTGCTGTGGCCAATTGCTGGGGGCCCACTGCAATGCTTGTGTCAATTGATGGAAATTCTTCAAGAATATCTGCCACCTTGTGGAGACCAACGTTGTCCAGCACAATTACGTTGGTGAAGCCCAGGCTTGTGCGCCTCAGGTGCTCCTGGACCAATCAGAGGAATGATAGGAAGGTCTGGCTATTGTGAGATCCCAATATCATTTGGTAGAGCTCAACCCCCTTTGGACTGAGGAGAGCCACCATCAAATAGGCTGTGGCGTGGACTGCAGCACGCCGAGCCATCCTGTCATTGGAGCCTCTGGGGACATACCCATACTCATTGTGCATTGACGAGGCAAATGCTGATTTGTTGATGTAGTAAAATTTGATCATCCCCTTGGCTTTTAGGGCAGTATACGCCCCTGCGTATTTTCTCCGGGTCTCAATATTGGCTGGGCTGTTCCGATTGTATGGGGATACCCCAAGTTTTTTCCAGGAAAATTGCATTTCCTTGACCAAATGATAATAGAAGGAAATTGAGGCCTCAACCCCAAAAGCGGACTTGACCATGGCCTGTATATTTGCCAGTTCAAGATGGCAATCTTGGGTTATCCACTGGCGGATTGCCCATTTGTGCTCCTTTGTGAGCATGGTCAACACGCGCAACGATTTCTCTGCGGCAAGGACTCGGCCCGTGTTGAGGAACTTGTTGAAGGTCTTTGAGGCGTACTTGGGATCCACCCTGACAATGGCTGCAGCCGCCTTGTAATTGCCTGATTCACACATTAGATTAAGCAGGATGATGTTTTTGGTGTCAGGGATGCGCTTCTGAGCGGGCTTTTTAGCGGTGGGGATTGACTCATTGGCATTGGGCAAGGCACAGGGCATAGGCACCTTGTTGTAGAAGGCTGCAACTTTCTTGCGCACCAGTTGTCCCTCATCAGTTTGAAAGAACTCGGGCTCCTTGTTGTCCTCCTGATTGCCATTGCTTATGTATGGCTCATAGCTAGTATCAAGTACAGGCTTCACCTTCTCCAGCATGGCTGACGGGACCGACTCTTGCCGGTACACAGTGTCAAACACAAACAAAGTAAGTTCTACCTCCTTGTTTCTAACCATTTTGGTAGTGGTGACCTTGGTTGGCTTCCGGGTCAGCTTTGGGACCCAAGGGTTTATGCTCTGCACCCTAGCAGCTTGTGCTCCTTGAACTGGCTGTGTCAGTGCAGCGTCATTATGGAACTCTCTTCTCCTGTCTCCTCCATGAGTAGGCACTTGTGTTGTACTAAGTCTATTCTTTGACCCGCGGGGGCAACCGCGACCGCCGCGCACAACAGGTGTATTAGTACTCTGGTGTTGTGTTCCTTCCATTTTACAATTTAATAAAATACTAAATAAATTTTAATTAAGTTCCTCCTTAATTTTAATTTTTGCTTTTATCTGAATATGGATATTTAATTAGAGGTTTTCCCACCCAATATCCCAATTATAGATTTTTTTATTTCTTAATTAGTTGTTTCTGGTTTACAACGCCCATTTTTGAATACCCAAAATAATTCCCACCCTTTTTCCCGGATTTTATGCCAAATATAAGCACCCAACACAATATTTTTAAAATTTATGTTTCAGATCTTGTGTCTTATTTTAGATGCCTTGGTATCATTCTTGATTACAATCTATTGCACAAACTACGTGAGTGATTTTGTTTGTGGTTTGAGTTCCTATTGTGTTTTGTTTTGGGATTGAGTTTTGACGCACCATGTGTGGGTGTATTTTGTCACCAATTCACATAGTAAACATATTTACACTGAAAGCCAACTCACACCATTTTGTTTGTGAATCCATGTATTTCAGATTTCATTTTGAATGGTTCCGCTTTGCATGTGAGTACTTTGTTGCTGTGTTGACCCATTTTGCCTATTAGCGCCAAAAATCCCTGTTAACGGAGTGTATATTTTAACCTGCTAGTTGGATTTTGTTTAAATCTGAGTTCATTTTGGTTGTTGCCATAGCTTTTAAAACTACTGTACTACCTTCTATCCATGAATATTTTTCATCATAATACAAAATTAAAGATCATAAATATAAATATTGCATTAGAATATTGCAATTAGACATCAACTCTTGATATTTTGATATTATGTACATAACTCAATGCATTCTGTATAATAAAATTCATTGTAAACATGGATTTTTTCATTGTAATTTATATAAATGGACTGTGTTTATATTAGAGAGCCATTAACGCTTAGTACAAATATTGATACATAGTGCATTTTACAGCCTGTATATTTATCTATTGTTAATAATTCTGTAAACTTTTCAGTCAGATTTTGTGAGGTAATATAATGTAATGTGTTAATAAATTACTGTTCATTGTCATTAATTGGCTGATTTTCTTTTCTGTGGCAATTGTGAATTTTCTGATATTTATGCACTAGTATCCAATTGGTTGGTTTCACATCCAATTGCACAGGCAATAGGAAATCAAGCCGCCACCCCAAGACTGGATGTGGTTGGGGTGGCAATCATGTTTCCTATTGCCTGTGCAATTGGATATGAAACTAACCAATTGGATACTAGTGTGTAAATATCAGAAAATGCACAATTGCCACAGCAAATGAATTCAGCCAATTAATGGTAATAAACAGTAATTTATTAACCCATTACATTATTATTACCTTGCAAAATCTGATAAGAAGTTTACAGAATTATTACCAATAGGTAAATATACAAGCTGTAAAATGCACTATGTATCAATATTTTTACTAAGCGTTAATGGCTCTCTAATATAAACACAGTCAATTTCCTTAAATTATAATTGAAAAGGCCAAGTTTATAATGGATTATATTAAACAAAATGCATTGAGTTATGCACATAATATCAAAATATCAAGAGTTGATGTCTAATTGCAATATTCTAATGCAATATTTACATTTGTGGTTCTTGATTTATTATTGATAACAAAAAATATTTATGCAAGTAATTTTATGTTATTCATAAAATATACAACATTTTATTGATTATGAGAATGTCAATAATGTAAAAAGAATATGTTAATAATTATAAATCAAAAGAAATAATATCAACTTTAATAAGTTTTCACAAAGAAAAGTTTCATTTTACTGATCAAGGGACAAGTGGGGGGAGGGAATGGGCAGAATGTACATTGCCATTATCTGCGCCTGTGAAAGGGACGGCATCAGAGGTTATGAGAAGAGAATGGCTGGTGGTTTGGGAGTCAGGGTTGGAAGGCGGGTGGCTTGGTCTTGATAGGGGAGCCAGGGAGGTAAGGTTTGTTGACTGGGAAGAGGCGGTA
Source organism: Entomophthora muscae (assembly GCA_014839935.2). NCBI lineage: Eukaryota > Fungi > Entomophthoromycota > Entomophthoromycetes > Entomophthorales > Entomophthoraceae > Entomophthora > Entomophthora muscae. Next base: position 176,134 of record QTSX02005069.1, on the reverse strand, counting down.
AGAGCTGGTTGATTCAATTGCTCAAATTCTTCTTCTGTCACATATGTGGGCTTGATGAAACAAATGAATTGGCATGGGGGGCAGGAGTCCTTTCTGGACTTATCACTATCACTTGCATATAATATGACAAGATCTGATAAGTCTTGGACAAATAAGGAAGGGAAAAGCTTGTATCCCTTCTCAATTTGGGAGCACAGTTCATTGTAGGTGAAAGTCTTTAAGTGCCTGAAAGCTGAACCAAAATTGTAAAGACATATATCTGCAAGATACAAGTCAGCGTGGTTGATGTGATAGGACCAACAGGTATGCCCTGCAGCCCTAATTTCTTTGGTTGCCCATTCCTGCTGCTCAATCTCCGCACTAAGTACAACTGTGTATATGGCTTGTTGGGTAGCCCACTCCTCCAGCATGTCCTTGAGCTCTGTCTGGTAGGCATACCCATCTGTGGTGTTTGATATTGCCAAGTAATGATTGACATCCAATGGGAAAACTGCCAACAAAATCCCAAAAAATTGATACAGGATTGGGCCACGCTTGTAGACGTCAGATTGGATGTGCTTTCCCCCAAAGTCTTGAATGCTTGCCAAAAATCTTGGCATTAGACAAGAAAATGACATCATTATGGGCCCTCATTGCCCTTTCTTTGATAAAATTAATAATGATTGCATTGTACGGGTCAGTATCCACCAAACTGGGGCCACTGAAAACCTGGTTGGACAAGATTCTGGTGGCAACCACAACTCTGTGCATTCACAAATTCCCTGTTCTCTTATTGGTGAAAATGCTGTTGTGTCTCAGTTGGAGATGGACCTGGACCAGGAGCATCTGCAGGTCACGCTCCATGATAGCCATCATGAGAGGGTGGGCTTTTTTACCTTTAGTTGAAGTACAGGCACCAGTCGGGGTCTTCTTGGGAGGGGGGCCACAGTTGGCATGGGCTTGCAGGGTTGCAGCCACAGTGGACTTTGCAAAACCCATTGCAGCTGCAATTTTCCCAAGAAACATAAGCATCCCTTGCTTTTCAACCATTCTGAGAACAATTTCTGGGGTGATCAATTTTCTTCTGCGTCTTGCAGGCTGATTGGCTGGGGGTGGGATATGCCTGTCTTGGGAACTGAATGTTCCCATCTGATTGGCTGTTTCTGGATTCTGGCTTCCCTGGGTGACCACTTGGCTCAATTGGCTGGTTCTGGATGCCATTGTTGATATGTGATTTGGGTTGGCAGCTGCCTGTGCGTGATGGGCAAACAGGGCCATGCTTGAGGACGCGGGAGAAAGAAAACACTCCTGGGTAGTGCTTGGGGAGGGGCCTGATGTTGGGAATGACCATAGACAGAGGCTTTGCTGTTGGAAGACCCAGTGTAGCCCTGCATGATTTTGTCAAGGCCAGGGAACAGCTCATTTATTTGTTTGTTATTAAAAGAAGGCATAATAAATTTTATATTAAAAATTTTAAACTCAAAAAGAGAAGTGTATATTTTAATTAATTTTATTGTAAGTATGTTAAGCCAGTGAATATTATGATCTAAATTTTAGCTGTTCTAAAATGAAATAGGGTGATTTTTGAGAATGCCTATGATTTCTAAAAGAATTAGCACAAATCCACTTTAGATCCTTTGGCATCCTTTTTGAGACACCCATAAATTATATTTATTTCAAATTCACCTCATTTTTGATTTGAAATTTGGTTCTTGGATTTGACAATCCCGCAATTTCAGATTCACTAAGTTTTACATGATGTCTATGATTTGTTTGAAACACAGGAAATCTTAAATCATACATTAGAATGCTGCATTTCTTATTCATGTATCCCTCATTTTTTGTTGGGTTTTGTCTTTTGTTAGTTGAGTTATCTGCTCAAGGGATTCAAAATTTGCCAATTTAAATAAACCAAAAAAGTCAAATTAAATGGTTTTTTTATTAAATATTTTATTTTTCACTCAGCTGAGTTGCCCGCAAAAGTGATTTGAAATTTGGACCAAGAATTTGACAATCCCACATTTTTGCGTTCAGGTTTTGAATTTACAGTATACCCTCCTCATGTTAAAATAATTGGCAGAAAGGCATCCAGCTCTTCAGGATTAACTCTGGTAAGTGAACTACCCCCAATGATAGCTTTGAGATATCAGATCTATGAATCCTGCAATGTTCATATCAAATACTATTTTTCAATGGATGCAAATATACCAATTTTTTAAAGTAGAGTGTTTGGTTGGATGGATCTAAAGGCAATGGAAAAACCTTGCCAACTTGTCAAAGCCTAGTGCTAAGCTGAAATAGGCTATAAGAAGATCTTTTAAATACATCTCCCTGTTCAAGGCAAATTAAGTGATATCATAGCTTAATTTGAATCCTGTTAAACTATTTATTAAACTTGCTGGGAGACCAAGTGCAAAAGTGGCATGAAATTTTAGGAGATAAAAGATTTCATGAATAGTTGATTATCAGTGTTCTAGAAGGATAAACAGCTGTCCAAGATTCTAAGCTGTTTGTCTCAATTTATTGAGAAACCTGGTGTGAGGTACCCTGGCTGGCCTGCTTATCTTTCTGGCCTCAACCCTAGTGAGGAAACATACAATGTGATCAACATTTTTCTATCTAATGGTACCCTGCCTATGTCGTGCTTATACTTCTGGGAAGTATAATAAACAAAATAAAGGGGAAGATTAAGAAGAGAATGATACTTTATTGAATATGAATATAGAATATTATATAGTATCATGACAAGCCACATGTCGTCCATGTATGTCATGGAGGTCATGGGGCTTATCTGAGTAATGTTTCTCTTGAGTCACAAGGCTTAATCAAGTTGTGTTCCATTTAGGACCTGGATTGAGTGATCCCTGTCATAGATGGTTAACTGATAATGGTGCCACCAGTTTATTGACTGGACGGTGAACCATTTGGTGAGCTGTTCAGTGATTTACTTGGGGCGTTAATTCCCTGAGAGAGAGTAATCAAAGATGCTGCGACACCTACAAAAAATATATGGGCTTGCCCTAGCAAAGCTGGGGAAGACGTTTCTTTGGATTTTTGAAAAAGAAGGTTAAATGTATGCTCAGATATCTCAGAGAAGTTATCAACTTCAAAGGTGGTTATAACAACTATTTAATTTTTACTTTTTTTATCATTATTCTTGTATCTTTTGTTTTTCTTGAGCTTGTTGACTTTGGTATCTTTAAGGGTTGGTATAGCTTTGATGCTTGGCTTTGGTCTCTTTGAATCCCAGGGATGGGAAAGGGTTTTTGGCACAAGAATGAACTATTGACATGTCTGTTTCAAAGACCTAGAGTATCACTGGGTCCCTCATCCCATTTGCTATGCTCTGAAGCATGATCCTGGTTATCCTTGATGGGTGGGGTGATCAAGTATCAGGGTGTGGATCATTTCCTTAAGTGAACAGTGGTTCAGAGGCTTTTTCTGGATTGGGATGAAAATTTAGGGAGACCTTGGCAGGGTTAGAATCTATTCAGGGATTGATTTATCTGTAGGATTGGAAGTACCCTTGCTGAGGTTTATTTAGATGATTTATTTCAGGTGCTGTCCAATCAAGCTGGTGTCTGGCTTAAAGTTTTGGAATTTGGCTGGAATATTATCCTTGGCTGCTTGTCAGGGAACTTTCATGCTGGGTATGTATTGTTGGCACCACTCTGTGTGCATAAAGCTTCTGGGAAGGCATGTGGTGGGTTGGTTTGGTATTATACTAGTATATTATAGGGTTTAGAGATTGAATTTGTATAGCTTGGAGGAGTGCTCAGTTGATCATGCAATAGTTTGTGTACATTGGTGAGTCTAATTGATGATGTTGGGATCATAATTAGGGTATGTGGATTGAATTATCATGGCATCTTGGGTGGCAGCGTGTAACAATTCCGCATGGTTATGGTGTCATCCCTGAAAGCTTTGATGTAATAATATATTGAGAGGGTAGGTTCCTTTAATGGCCCGAGCTGTTGATGAAATGTTCACCTTGTTTAGTGGAATTAAAGTGAGGGGACCAAGTTTTCCAATATAAATGCTAAATTAAGCATATGCAGTTGGACAAGGAGTCCAAGTGAGACTAGAAGTGTCAATTCAATTGGCGGCATTCATGGCATGAGGTAACAAGGCTTAGTTTTCTAAACAAAAAAGCTCCTCGCTCGGCATATAAATACCAAAGGCTTGACGTGGTTTAACACACCAGTTCCAATCCGGAGGATGAGATGGTTTAATCGGCAGAAGGGGTCTTGCCAAGTCTTTGGTTGTTTTACCGAGGGTTTAGCAAGGGTTTTACCGCGGCGATCGGTTGTTGCAATAAGACATATTCCCCCTATTTGGTTGAATATATGATCAAGTCTTGTTGAGCTTAAAGGTGATCTTGGTTTTCATACTGAGTCAGCTTCCAAACCTTCTGATCCGCTACCCATTTCAAATCACTTTTGAAATCTGGTCTACACAGCATCCAAAAGTGGATCCTACGGGAAAATAGATCTTTCTGCGCCTCAATAGTTTTAAATAGAACTCTCTTAAATTCAGTAGTCTGTGCTTGGATTATAGAATTTCTATTTACTATGCCTTCGATTTTTAAAAATACATTAGATGCTTTCCGATGAGCTTACCAGTGATTGGTGAATATCAATTCGACTCCGATTCGAGTAGTTTGATTGGTTACTCCTATCCAATCGGAACGCAAACCGACAAGTGGGTGGGGAAGCTGGGGCCAATGGAGTGGCCACATGGCAGGGTTGAAGGGCGGTCGGATTTATTCTGGTGTTGGAATGGTTTCATCCGGGGATCCGCCAAGTGCGGATATGGCGGATTTAAGCTTAGGCTTAATGTGAGTGATTGGCCAAGGGATGAGCAATAAAATATAAGGTCAGCCAATGCAGTTTCCAATTCATGCGCCAACACTCAGTGTTTGAAATTCAACTTGCTGACAAGGAGGTTGTCTTCTATGGCTCCTCAGCTGAGTGCTCGGGCAAGGTCCTCCAGGGTACTCTCCTGGTCCATCCCACCGATGCCCTTAAAGTTAAGTCCTTGACACTACAGTTTACTGGCCGTGTCCAGACCCAATGGACGTCGGGGGCTGGAGCTTTGCAGCGCGTTTGTTCAGAACAAGTAACCTTGATTGAAAAGCGGTGGACTTTCCTACAGCCCCAAAAGAAACCCCACCACTTACCCCCAGGCACTCACCTATATGACTTTGAAGTAACTTTACCGGGAGATCTTCCCGCCTCTGTTGTTGTGGACTATGGCCTTGTTGAATACAAATTCAAAGCTATACTTGAGCGGCCTACCTTTTCACTCAACTATACTGACCGGCAGTTGTTGACTATTCGCCGGGCTCTCTTGCCTTCTGCTCCCGCACTCAATGAGCTCATTTATTTGTCTGATACTTGGGATGAGCAACTTAATTACGAGGTCTACTCCCCTAACAAGGCCTTTGGTATGGGTGAGGATATGCCCCTCAACTTCAAGCTCCTGTCCCTAGATGAAGGCCTCCGCGTCCAGTCTGTTACTTGCCTGCTCAAAGAGTATGTTACTGTATCTGCCCACTCCGAGGACGGCTCAATCTTGACCAAATGCGATGGCCGTGTTCAGAGCCGTGCTAGCCGAACAATCACTCAACACGCACCATCTCTGGAGCTGACGCTTAACGTCCCAATCCCTCCCTTGACGCGAGAGGGCGCCCATTGTTTTATGGAGTCTGACCTTATCCGCATAGATCATAAGGTCAAGATTCTGATAGTCCTGAGCGATCATCATGACCGTCTCCACCGTATACTGGCCAAGGTTGGGGTTGTTATCATGCCCACGCCACGTGTCGAAGCCTTAAACGCCCTACCTCGCTATCAGAGCTACACCGAGCCTATTCCTCGCATTGGCCTTCTCCGGGCCTCAGAAACACCAGCAACTAACCCCAACGACCCTAATCTGCCCTCCTACAAGTCGCAATGGTGCCCTCTACCCTCTACGCCCTCCCTTTCCTCCCTGCCCTCATACGGCCCTCGCCTTCTCAATTCTGAGCTTGCTCGCTAGCTTGTTTATACCTTAGATCAAAATATTCCCTATCAATAAATTGTCTTGCTATCTCGGCTTGGTTGCCGTTCTTTTGCCCCTGCCCCTCTAAGTTATTGTCACAATAAACTAACTACACACATGACTTCAAAAAGTCATCTGCCTGCCTAGCAGCTGAGATTCTTTATCCACTGTAAGTGATTGCCGACTTCCCATACGTTATTCCAACCCTCTAGGCCCAGTCTTCCCACTTTTTTAAGCTATCTTGTAATCAACCATGTCAGTTACTTTTAGGTTTACTTCCCAGTGCAATTAAGCCTTGACGGTAAGAATATATTTGCTTTTAAACCAAGGATTCCCTACTGACATGGCAAGCCAATTTTTACAATAAATAAATTCAATTTATTCTCTATATTTTTAATTAAATTCTTCTAATATTTAATAAATTAAGCCCCAATTTCTTAACGTACATTTAAACTTTTACCCAGAGAACCGGAAATCCATGCTGAACTCAACCGCCGGAAAACTTTACCGGATATAACCTGAATTTAGCTAAACTCTCCTGGATCCAATCAGTCTAGTTTAGTCTTACGTGCAATACTTGGGCCATCGATCAACACTGACGGCCCCTGAACTAAACGCCTTTCATCTCAGCCCAGGGAAATCCTCAGTCTAAACGGGGAACCTTCCGTAAACCCATGGTTGATCAGCCATCTGGAAATATCTACCCGCGGAGGGAGGGCATCGCTTCCCCGATTGGCCAGGTTTCCTCAAGGTGCCATCCCATCTTGATCGAAGTGCCGGGTAGCTTCCCTACCGAAATGCTAACATCCCCCCAAACATTCCGAGGGCTAGGGTTTCACCGGTCCCATGTACCTGCCACGGGTGATCCAAGTCAAACCTTTGCTTTGAAACTTTGGTACACATGCCCATACTTATTTTCCCTAGGTAACCTTCAGTTAGGGCTGCTGCAGCCAGTTTCTGGCTCTGGGCCACCAACTTCAAATATTTATTTCAAAATGTTTAATATTTAGTGATTCTTTTTTAGCTGTAGCGGCCTAGAGCTGAGCCAAAGCATCCCTAACCCCAATCACACAGCTGCTGAGATGCATGTGTTGAAACTGGTGGACTTACTTGGCCAGTTTCAAGTATCACCTTGCAATTAAAAGGAGGTAAAGTTTTGAACAATATCAAATAGTATAGGTCAATCAGCTGGATACCTGTAAAATAGGAGAGGGAAGGGGGTATAGTATCATATGGTTGGATTATACAATAAGTACAGCAAATTACAACTTGGGCTTTCCCCCAGTACCAGCTCCTACACTACTAGCTCCACAGTTACCATTCACAGCATACAAGATTAACCAAATAAGCAATATGTACACAACACACAAGTATACCCCTTATAAGAGGAGACTTAACCCCAGACCTGATACCTTGATATCAACACTTAATCTATCTTCAGCATGGGCTCTAAATTACACAAGAGTGCCCAAACCTGATGGAACTTGAGAGATACCTTGCTGTACATGAGACTTGCATACTTGAAGCATTACAATAATGGTGATGAATACTTTCATCAGCATCCTAGGCTGAGTAGACATCCCCAAAAGTATCAGCAAAATCAGCCAGAGCCAACTTTTTGACCCCTACTATCTGCTTGGCTGACCAGCCCTGGCACCGCCCCGTGGGAAGATTTCCAAGCAGGATTTTGCTACCCCACCCCCTTCACACCTCCTCAGTGCAGCTTCAGAAGCTTTCCTTCCTTGGAAGTGTCCGCCAGCACCTTGCCGGAAGTGATCGCCCCATGCTGGCCCCACTCGGCATGGGTTGCCGTTGCACCCTCATACTCCCAAATAGGTCCTAGCTGGTACCAGGGTTTCTCCTGAAGCTGGCCACCAACAAGGAGCTACCGACTGATCCCCCAGGCCCTACAGCAGAGAACACAGCTTCTCAAGGGTGTGGAGAAGGTTGGCATTAAGCTGCCTAATATCCCCACCTGCCTGCAGGAGATATGGCATTGTGATTGGAAGCCTGGATCCGTCCACCAGAACCGGTGTTCAGCATCGCCCGGAGCCAGCTGCAGTACCAAGGATAGAGGTGCAGCTCGGGACATGCGGGGAGCGAGGTAGGTCTCTGGGAACCTGCCAGGGCGGCGCTAGCTGGACCCATGGCCATGGACCTTTGGAACACTTTGTGTGGAGGGTAAATCACCCAACATCCCCGGGAAGTGGGCCGGGCATGGTACACTGTGGGGTGCATCGCCGGGGCGGTGGCAGATCTGAGAGACATCCGAGCTGGCTGAGTGCCTACACTGGAGGAGCTTAGTTATGGTGGCTCCAGGTAGTAGACACCCTCTGCCTTGTCAGGCAGAGGTCATAACTGGAAAAACAATTGCTGGTGGCCCCCAATCCCAGGACAAGCTGTGGTAACAGCAGGGAAGATGAGGTGGTCCATCTTGGTACTTGGGGAGGAGGATCCAAACTGTAGCTTTCATTTGTCTGGCAATGTAAGAGTGTTCCATGTGATAAACCGTTGAGGACATCCAACTGATTGTAGCCCAACCTATCATTAGGGGGCTTGTCTTTACTATATACCTGTCTTCAGGCGGGGAAGGGCAGGGGCAAAACATCAGGCTGAGGCACCCATCAATCTGGTTTGGGCCTGGATTGCCTTTCTTGGATGGGCCCCAGTTGGGTGATGTGCTGATGTCTGGCCAGATGCTGAATTGGGCAACAGTGGCAAAATCGACTGTAGGGATGCAAAAGTGGGGGTCTAAAAGTGGCCAAGCCAACAATCTTAATCTTTAAAGTTAAATCAAAACAGCTCATCTGGGATTAAAAATTATTATGGCTATATAAAACACTTTCATTTCATTTTCTCAGCTAAAAAAGCCAAGAAAAAGTAGCTGCTTTACTATAAAAAGCCCTTTTGAATTTTTAAATTATGTCAGCTTGGCCACTTTTAGATTCTCACATTTGAATTCTCACTTTTTCATCCCTACAGCTGATTTCACCACTGTTGCTCTGAATTGAGTTCTGTCGGAAGGCGTGGAACCTTTGATAGCAACTGCAGTACTGGATCTGGCTCTATGCTATTCCTGCATTTAAAAAAAGCTGGCAGGGTTGAATCTGGGTGTAATACCCTGAAATGGTGAGCACCACTTGGAGTATGTATGGTAGCGGATTGGTGAACTGGAAGCCTGTCAGGGCGGTGATTATGGGGTACACCGTCATCAGCCAACGGAAGACCTTGACGTGTATGTTGAATTGTCCGAAGCCCCCGGCAAAGTAGGTGAGGATGTAGTAAGCAGACATATACATGGCAATGGAGAGTGTCAAATGGGGGAATACTAGGGGCGGCCAGGGTCTAGTATTAGAAGAGTTCAGTTGGCCAGGGTCGTAGTATGGGTTATGACCTAGTCCTTCTGTGGAGGGCCCGAGGAACTCTGAACCTTGTTGGTAGCCTCCAATCCCAAGGCAAGCTGTGAGTACAGCTGTGAAGATGAGGTGATTCATCTTCCTTGGATTGGAGGGTTGGCAGGGGCTTGATTTGTAAGTTAACTTTTGTTGAAGTTGATATTTCACTTTTATTAAGGGTATTAATCTCAATAATAGCACAAGCTATTATTGAGGTGGGATTCTTTATTTATAGTCCTCTCCCCTGTGCAAAGATTTGCAATTGGGAGGGGAAAACAGGGGATGGGAGACCCCAGAAGTTTGAAGGATGGGGATAGCAATTGGAACTTAGTAAGATGGCCAAATTCCTGTTCACCTGTTATCTGTGGCTGGTTGGGCAATTCTTGAGATAAGCCAATAGTTCCTTGTGGTCCTGGTGCTAGGGGAAGGTTGGGAGTCAATTCCTCTTCAAAAGTTATTTTTGGGTCATGAACATTGTTTTGGGTGGGATTTGGCCTTGTCCATGTGGCCAGTGAATCAGCACCTGATTGGTTGGTGGTAATCTTAATTTTGGAATTCAAAACATTATTCCTGCCCTCTTCTTGAGGGGGAAATTTAACTTTAATTTCTTTCCCTGTTGCCAGGGACTTATTTGATTGGCTGCTCCCCAGGGAAATTTTTGATTGGCTGCAGGGTGGACCCTGGGACCCAGGCTGGTGGCTGGGGCGCTGGCGGGCTCGCAGGTGCCTGGCTGGGTGGCAGGAGGCTGGCAGGCGGGCAGGGGACTGGCGGCGGGCCTGCTGGTGCCTGCTTGGGTGGCTGGCAGAGGGCTTGCAGAAAGTCGTCTGAGTGCTGGCGGGTGCGGCGGGCGTCTGCGTGGTGGTGGCGGGTGCCTGCCCAGATGATAAATTATTTCGGCACTCACCAAGTTCCAATTTTTCATTAATTTTATTTTTATTTTCCCCTAATAAAGGGGGAAATCTCTATCAAATTTTGCCCCCAAAATTGGGGCTTCAGGTATTCTTTCCCAAGTTTTCTTCTCAGTCAATATTAGGTTTATGTCAGGAATATTCCTGACACTGGGGACTAAAAAGTTGTTAGCTGCTGTTTTGGGCATTGATGCCTCTATTTGGTCCTTAATGCAATCTATTTACATCTCAGTCCAACTCAGCAAATTGTCCTGTTTTGGCAGATTCTTCAGGTTGCTGGGGCCCAGGATGGGCTAGCAGCAGCCAGCTGGGCAGTGCAGGAAGGAAGCGGGTGGTGGGGTGAGTGGCTGGGAGTGGTAGAGTCTGCAGGGGGAGTCAAAACCCAATTTCAGATTTTTGTGGCAGTTTTCCCCATCAGGGAAAACTGCTGCTGATAATGCAAGCTTTGTGTTTTGTCTGAGTTGGTCCCAAAACTTGTTGGAGTGTTTGTTTGCCCCATAGTGAGATGAAAAATGTCAATTTTTCCTCTATGCCAGTAATATTCCTTCCACCAGCTCCTTGCCACCATTGGTTACAACAGGATCAAGAACTTCCATTTAACCAGGTCCTAACCTAAAAAGCCAACAAACTTGGTGCTCTCAGTGTCTCATGTGGTGCACACTCTAGGTCACTAAGCTATGCAGCCTGCTAAAGCAATAATAATCTCTTGTCACTCCCTCTTGGATGGATAGTTGAAGGATAATTTTGGGCAGCCTTTTGTTATCAAGCTTTCACCACAACAAAGACTACTGGCCTGTCTGATGAAGAGCTTGAAGTAAACCTAGCCCATGCTTTACACCAATTCAGACCCTTTGCACTGGTGAAACTGGGGAGTTGGCCCCTGAAAAGTCATCACCTGATTTGAAGAAGCCTCTTAGTTAGCTTGAAATTTTGTAGGCTTATCCAAGGATTCACATGTCAAGTTTGTCACCTAAACTTGCATGGCAACTCAGGTTAAACCGAGGTGCCAATATAATGTAGCTTCAAGTGCATCATCCCCTATACTTGTACAATGTTTACCTTTAAATCCACTCCCAACCATTTAACCCTGAGTTAATTCAGATAGAGCCATAAAATGAACTTGTTTACCCTTCCCCTGGATAACTTTAGCAAGGGTAGTAAGGCTAGCCCTACATCAAATTGTGTGATAAGAAAAGTATCAAGCTCTTTTTTAACACATCTCAACCAGACCAATGCACTAGAGCATCCTGGTGATATCTTTCCAGGCAGGATTCCCTGTAACCCAGGATCAGCCAACCTTAAAGGATACATAGCCTACTGAGAAAGGCTTACATCACTAGTTATCTTCAATCCTGTACCACAATTTTTTTTATAAACCTTCACAACAGTTGCCCAACAAATGCTGAGGCAGATCTGACATTCTGCTAATACATTTAGCCCAGATAATATGTAGTGCTGCTGCAAAGAGATTATCTGGTGCCAACAATAACCATGCTCCCACCTAGGTCCAGCTCATGTCAAGAAAGCTAATCTAGATAGATAGTGGTGCACCTGCTCCTGAGAGGTGGCTATGATGTGTTCTGGATCAAATCCAGTGACTGACTGTATTGATGTGTCACCCTTAAAGTGACAGTGTTCTACTTTCAGCAATATTTACTTAGCTTGAAGTCCTGCAAACTCTTCCAACACCTTTACTACTAGCATACTAGAATCTGCTTAATAAATTATGACATCTGCTTGTTTCTGCCCTTATGGGGGTGTGTAAGTGCCTGAAAGAGGGTACCAAACTCCTTTTCTATGAGCTTCTTTCCTCTTGTTGTGAGTGTAAGTCTCTTTGACAGCCTTGTCTATTTCTCACTGGGGGTTTGGCTCCTGGAAAACCTTCTGCACTACCGCCTATACTGTTCTTCTTGCCCAAAATTTGGATAGAAGATATAAGGGAAGGAATTTATACTGTTAACACTTTAAAACTGGGTAGGGGCTGTACAAGTCTTGATTAACAGAAGAAAGATCCCCATAGAAACATTCTGGGATTGCAACCGTTTGCAGACTTTTGGGGGCCAGCTACTACTTGAGGAGTCACTAAAACCAGCTTCACTGCTTAGGGGAGAAAGATTTTAAAGTTTAACTCCAAATGACATATTTAAACTTAAGATTTTCTAAATAAAATCTGTCTCTTTCACTTGTTAATTCAACCAGTCTTATATAGCTTCCTCTTTTCTTAGGCTAAATTCCCTTTAGGCTGGTTCTTTCAAAAGCTTAAACTATCTGCGCTCTCACTTCCCTATAATTAAATAAGCTTTCAAAATTACTCTATCCAATCCCATGTCTTTCTCCTGCTGTTTTTGAATATATTCATTAAGCTTTAGATTATTGCACCAATGAAAAATTATTAGTAAAATAAGCTTCAAACTTAATTAATCTCATCATCTTTCCTTATCTTCAAACATCTGAAGCAATTTTGTTTGCTTCACAGTTTTGCCAAAACTTGAATAGAAAACAAACATTTCATCAAGCAAATTTTTGACAATTTGCACCTTGTGCCCAAACTTTCCCCTATTTTCTTCAGTGTCTTTTTGTGTTTGAACTCAGCCTTTTTCATAGGAAATTACTATGAGAATTGTTTCTCTGTAATTTCTTCAACGTTTCTCCTTGATTTTGCCTTTGTAGCAGAAATAAGGCAAAGTGTTTTAGCAAATTTTCTTGCCTTTTTCTCCCTAAGAAAACAACTTCAGATAAATGTTGAAGTGCTTTCCTCAAAATTTCTCATAACCATTCCAAACATATACTAATATTCTAGAACCTAGCATAGCTATTAAGTATATTTCTGAGCCTTTATCAGTATCCTCCACCTAGGCCATCAGAAACATTCACTTCCTCATGCACTACCCCTGTTCTTACTCATCCAAGTGATTATTTTGAGCTTTCAGGCGCAAAGTAGCCTACTTTACTTTCTAAACACCCCAAATCATTGAGTTCAGAAAATGCTTCTCTAAACAGCCACCCTAATGATGGTTCTAGGTCATTCATTATTTCACAGTAGCAGTGAGACATTCTTAAGGCCACTCATAAGTCATAGACAGAGAAATTTTACCCCCTTCCTGGGCAAAGTAACCTATCTGTATTCTCACCCCAGCTGGTATAAGGATGTTTATACCCCTTGGTATAAACATCCTAGGGCACCACCCTATCCTTTCAAAGCACTAATAAGAAGCCACCTTACTAACATGTTGCAACTGAACTGATAGTAGTTCAGTATTTAGATTGGGGAAGATAACAGTCTAATATAAAGGACAAGAATAGGAATAAGATGTAGTTTATTGGGGAATAGTTAATTAATATACTATACCAAGGAGCCAAAAGTCCACCAGGGGGTGGCACAGTGGCAGGTTCAACATAAGGTTTAGGTTAGGAATATCTTGATCAAGGGATTGGCCTATCAAATTGGCCATGCTCCTAATTAGGAGATAGTGTCTTTAATTTGACACTGCACTCAGATTAATCCATACTGTTAGTCACATCATGGCGCAACTCTTTGAACACCCCCTGTGTATTGTGAGATACTGTCAGGATAACAAGAGTACCGTGGGGCTCCAGTAAGTGAGGGAGGAGTCAAAGCAGGTACTGGTATGGCCCACCAGATGACAGGACCTAACTTTACCAGGTAGGAAAGGGTCTTCCCAGCCACAGCCCAAGGCCCAGCTGCTTGTAAGGCAGAATCAATCAATCCCGTGAGCGCAAGTTAAAGCACTCCCAGGAATTGACTACTCTGGCCAGAGGCATCAGAAGTGGGGGGTTGAGATGGTTGGTTTGGGTGTAAGGGGTGGTTCCATGGGGACCAAGTAGATGGCAGGATTGTTGTACTTTGCGTTGAAGATCAAAGGATAAATGTTGATTGCTTTGCCGTCACAGACAATTTGATAGGGTTACTTGGGTGCGTTTGGGCGGGTATACCACTGCAAGTCTTCTAAGGTCCAGGGTTTGTGATCAGGATTTGGGGGATACTCAGTGAAATGCACAGTGCCAAATAGAGCATTGGGTGGACAGTAGTAGTCAAAGGCTTTGGTTTTGTCAACTGGAGTCTGGCTATCTATCCCAGTGGATGGATACTGACGCTTGGGTGTATGCAGATGGAAGAGTATCAAAAATAGGTATGGAAACAGATAGGTGAACCAAAGGTTCATAACAAATTTTATTTGGTAAGGATGGCAATACAGACCTTTTTCAGGTGCTTCTGATTTATATACTTACTCACATGCAAGTGCCTCTGGGCATTCTTCTGGTGCTATCTGTGTGGCAAGGCTTGGCATCTCAGGTTCTGCTATTTAGTTGGCTGCTTCATGGTCATTTTTGGGGTTTTTGGGAACAGTTGCTTGGCTTTTTGGTGGTCCATCTTGGCTTGGCTGGCCATTGGTTCTGGCAGGTTTGGATTCTGGGGTTATGGGGGTTTTCCCAATTTGATCACCTTTTTTGGGCTGGCTTGACAGGCTTTCCTGAGGCCAAGGAACTTGATTAAAAAAGGGGTCCCCAATTGGGGTCCCCAAATTACTTAATGGAGGGTGGGATTGGTCTGGGTTTACTGGGCAGCTAAAAATAGCCTGCCCAGGCCCAGCCAAACCCACTGAGGCTTGGGCATAGCTTTTGGGGCCCATAACGGGCCCCACAGCTATCACCAGGGCAGGAATGGTTCCCGCACCTGGATTTGCTTCAAAAAACTAAAATACAGGTGCAGGCAAATCTCCCCCGCCTGCTAGCCCCACCTGGTGGCTAGGAGCGGGTTCAATTCCTGCCTGGGGCATCAAAAATGTTACTTTTGTAACAAATACATTAGCAGTTGGGGGATTAATCTTGGTTGTAACACCCCCTTGCCCCCTGTTTGTTTTTGGACACCATAATTGAAACCTGTGGAAGATCTGGGAAGGTCTGCACAAACAACCTTTGTGTGGGGATGGTGCAGCAGGGGCGCAAGCAATGGTGATGAAGCTTCTTGGTGTTTCCTTGGGCATCCTCAAGAAGGGTAGGTGTGGTTGTCATAGACCACAGCTATCTTGAAGGGCCCCAACTGGTTGGGTTCCAATTTGGCTGAATTGGGGTTGAGGGCATAGACAGGATCACCTACAGGGTATCTGGACTCAAGTTGCCTTTCCCCCCTCAAACTGCTTGTGTTCAATATCTCAGGCTTTGGCGTGCTACTGGCTCAGTGAAGGAGTGGTCAACAAGGGGGGTTTCCTGGAAACCGTGTATTGTAATTTTTCTTGTGCTACCCTCATTAAGTTGTCGGGTGTCCCAAAGGCCAGGCTGCCGGGGCTGAACCCAGTGCCTCTGTTGATCCTTGCTTGTAAAATAAGTAGAGCAGTAGGCAGGTGTTTGGTCCACGTGGGATTGGGGTGCTCCTGGGAGCCATTTAATTGCTCTACGCGTCCATTGGCTTGTGGATGGTATAGGGTTGTGACTATTTGCTGAAGGGCATTCTTGGCACAGTATGCCTTCATGACATGCCCAACAAGCTTGGGGCTACCATCTGTAATGAGGCTTTTGGGTCGCCCAAAGCGGGCCACAATTTCCTTGCCAATGAAGCGGGTGGTGGCGGTGTGGTTGGTTGTTGCTTAAGCCACTGGCCAGCAAGTAAAGTAGTTGATGGTGGTTATGATGTATTTCTTTCCCAATCTGTCTTCAGGGAGGGGCCCAACCACATCAAGGGCCCACTGCTTGAAGGGTTCCATGTCCTTGATGGGCAGGACAGACTTGGGAGGTGCAGGTTTGGACATATTCTTTTTGCACAGCACACATGTTTTAAGGAGATCCAGGATATCTTGGCGCATGCGTGGCCACCAAACCTCTTTGTTTCATGATATTAAAGAGGTTGCGTCCTCTGATGTGACCCAGGGTTTGGTAGTAGTGCAATATTGTGTCCCCTTGTTGGGTGGTGGGGATGTAAGGTGTCTTCTCACTGGTCTCTGCCTGACAGCAGACGTTGCCAGTGTTGGTGGTGAACTGGCTCTTGTTGTCCTTTAACTTGGAAATGGTCACTAAATTGAGGCCCTCATAGCAGGTGATCTCAGGGAATAGGTAAAGCATGGGCTAATCTTGGTCCAGACTGTCATTCCCTATGATAGACACTATGTACAGTCCAGAGATAGTGTCACCTGTGACAAGTTCTTTTCTGGGTTTGTATTCTATGCAGAGTTGGTATGGGGACATATGTTCAACCCATCCCGACTGATACCAGGTCAAGTGTGACTGAGTGTTGAAGGACTGGAGAAATTTGTGATCTTTCAGGACGTGGGGTGTTAAGGTGGCCCCTTCCAGGCAAAAACATCATTTCTTGATGCAGTGCACAATAACTGCTAATTCTTTATAATGTATGGGATAACTTTGTTCTGAGTGGTGAGCTTCCTGGATTTTTAGGTCACGGGAAGAAAGGTACCCTCATTGGTTTCTACTCTTATCATGCTCCCTATGGCTCTGTCAGAGGCATTAGTCTTGAGTTTATACTGGCAGTTCTGATTGGGGAATTGCAATACAGGCGCAGTTGTAAGTCTTTGCTTCAACATCTCAAAGGCTTGATCTCTGACAGGGGTCCAATGGAAGCGCTGTTTAGTGTTTAGGATCTTGGTGAGAGGTGCAATTAGTTCTCTGCAATTGGTGATGAACCTGCACATGTAGGCAAACATGCCCAAGAATGTGTGCACCTGGCTCAAATTGGTAGAAGGTGGCATGTTGGTGATCATCTTTATATTGGCAGGGTTGGGTTTTATCCCTTGGGCAGAGATTGTGTGCCCAAGGAGCAATAGCTCTGACCCAAGGAACTTGCACTTTGAAGGTTTTGCTTTTAACTAGTGCTTTTGAAGAGTGTCTAATACAGCAAATTTTTTTTGGAGATGTTTAGTTTAGTCTTGACTAAACACATTAATGTTGTCAAGATATACAGCAACACACTTGCCAATTAATTCTTCAAAAGTCTTATTCATAAGCATGGCAAAGGTAGAGGGAGTGTTGGTCATACCAAAATTCATGACCCAACACTCAAATAACCCATATCATGTGCAGAAGGCTGTCTTTGCATTGTCCCCTGGAGCAATGCAGACCTGATTTTATCCCACAGTGAGATCAATCTTGCTAAAGATCTTTGCACCTGCAAGTGTGTCAAACAGGTTGTCAATCAATGGCAGGGGATATTAGTTTTTAACAGTAACTTCATTTAGGGCACAGTAATTGGTAACTAGACAGAGTGACCTGTCTTTCTTTGCTATAAAGAAAACTGTGACTCCATATGAAGAGAGTGATGGGCTGCTGAAAACCTTGTCCAAGGTGTTCACAAGGTGCTGTTGGAGCATTTTGTCATCCTTTGGTGTCAGACGGTAGAGTGGGCGCGCCTTTGACAGCAACCCTTGCAGTTGTACAGCATGATGTATTTCCTGAGGAGGAGGCAATTGATCCAAAATTTTGCTGAAGACATTCTTGAACTCCTTGAAAAGTAATATTAATGTTGGTGGAGGCGCTTTGTTCAAGGGGGGAGGTGCAACAGGTTCAGAGCAAATGACTTTCACCAAACACTGGTTGAAATTGAGCTTTTTCCCCTTTAAGTCATAGGAGCCTGTCTCTGTTATGTGTACAAAGACAGTGTTGTAGAGGAGTTTATTCATTTTACAGGATAGATCTGACAGCCTACCCCGTTCACATTGGCAATCATCAGAATTTAAACTGTCTACATTTAACATCTTACATGTTGACAATCCCAAATTTTGTTTTGGCTTTATTTTTTTTAAATTTACTTAAAACTTGAAAATTAAAATCAATTTTAACTTTTAACATTAGTAGCAATTATTTAAGGTAAAAAATCAATAAACATAAAATAAAAATATCAAAATATTTTTTGGGGATTGTTGACATGAAGGATGTTACATTTAGACATTTTAAATGCTGATGGTTGCCTTCCTATTGAGGGTGATAACTGAAGTATCCTAACTGATATAGGGACAGTTGTGGCATAAACAGTCTAGTCCAGCAATGATGTTATGGCTGAGCTTGACCATGATAGGCCCAGAGAGCCTGAACTGGACATTACCCATTCTTAATGAGAAGGGGGCTGTCTCATGGGTGATGGTTACTCTGTGGGAGTCTGCCACACTTACTGCCTTGAAACAGCTGGATATTCAGTCTAACTGTTGGGAGTCTACAAATTCTTGGTTGACCATGGCGTGATTGGCCCCAGTATCTACCAGAAGTCTGTGGTTGTTCCCACAGAAGCAAAAGGGATAGGCCAAGAAAGTGATTTTAATTGAGAAATGATTGACTTGGAGGACGTGATTGTCACTGTGTACTTGGAATACATATAAGTTTTCCACCTCATATAAATTATAGTCACAGTTGTTTTTAGCGAGGAGAGATTGTGAGTATGGGTCAAGCAGGGTTGCAGAGCCTCTTGTGTCTAAAGCCCCCAGGCTTTTTCCAAATCCTAAATCTGTGCTAGCTGAAGTCCCCCATCACAAGGGCGCTTGTTGACATTCTCTTGTTGATGGGACTGAAATCAGCCTACTTGATTGTGAGCGCTGCCAGGCGCAGGACAAGGTTGAGGGGGTGCGTTATTGGATTGCTAAAAGTCCATCATGGCTTGGTTATTTTCTTCTACAATGGCCTTGTAGCAATCATCAATGGAGGTACAACACCTTACAGGTACCCATTTACAGATATGTGGTTTTAACCCATTGATGATAATGGTGAGGGGCATGGTATTTCCATTGGTGATGGCTTCTGGGGCAGCGGCAAGTGATTATTGCTAAGAAGTAGGATACCCAGGGACGCTTCCTGTTTGTTTGATGGCAAGTAAAGGGGGCCCCACTACAATGGATGAAAAGGTTTCACTTTAGCAGGACTTGGTGGCATCCCTGAAGTCCGCCCTGCTGACTTCATGCTCTTGACTAGCCCAGTTGGTGAATCATATGGCAGCGGGCCATGTGAGGCGCCCTGACGCAGTGGCAACCCACATAGGCTTGGGTACTTGACAAATGTAGATGCGGGTTTCTGGGGAGTGTAGCCAACTTACTATGGTGGCCCCCTCCATACCATCTGTGAAGGATTCCAGCTGTAAGTTCAGCATGTGTTGCAAAAGGTCTGACTGGGGCAGGGTGAGGCTTGCGTTGCGCTGCCCAAGGCAGAGTTGATTATACACACTTGTAAGTACCAGTTGATATTATTAAATGATATAACTGTTGGGGATGTCCCCTTCAAGATTAGCAGGAATGTTTCCTGATGTGGTGTAGCCATACAGCCAGCACTCTGTCTTTTCTTGGGGGAATTTTCTTATGGGTAGGTTGTTAATCAAACATACTGCTGCTACCACTGTTAAAACTGAACTAATGGTAGTTCAGTATTTAGATTGGGGAATACAACAGTCTAATATAAAGGACAAGAATAGGAATAATATGTAGTTTATTGGGAATAGTGTAATTAATATACTATACAGGGAAGCAAAAAGTCCATTAGGGGGTGACACAGTGGCAGGTTCAACATAAGGTTTGGGTTGGGAATATCTTGATCAAGGCATTGGCCTATCAAATTGGCCATGCTCCTAATTAGGAGATAGTATATGTAATTTGACACTGCACTCAGATTAATACATACTGTTAGTCACATCATGGGGTAACTCTTTGAGCACCTCCTGCGTATTAATAGATATGTTAGTGTGCAAGGGGGTAACCTCAGTTGCATCAAACACCTCAAGGCATAACAAGCCAACACCAACCATCAAGTCTAGGAAAATCAGTAAAACAGCAAACATTCACCTTTTTCAGGCAATCACTCTTTTGATAATGTCAGGGAATTTTCCCCTGACTACATTAATTTAATGGTTAACTTGGGTCCAAACAATCAACCAAAGAAAGACCTTAAAATAATAGGTTATATGAATCATAGTGCTGGGGTTAACCCAGACGGGGATCGAACTCAAAACCCTAAAAACAAAGCAACGGTCAGTTCAAAGAAGACAGTTCAGATTATATTACCTATTTATAAGGATCTTATTCAGTCAACAATGAAATCCAACTTTGGTGTTGATTCCGTAAATTTTAATAAGCAAGAGAGACGTCACTTACCGCTTGAACGATGATTGGCTGCATTTAACTTGGTTTTTGCCTTCAAACCCACTAATATCAACTAAGCGGCAAGCTCCAGCCTTGATCTTCCCGCTTAAACTAACTATCTACCGCTTGATTGCCCACCAACTTGTGGCTCTTTCTACCTATTTTCTGCTACACTATATAATTTTATATAGTCTTTTCACAGAAATTGATGCACAATTGAAACAGGTATTAATCTCAGCCTTGAAATCATTGAAATTTCATGGAAAATCCTCTCAATTCACATGATCCTCTTATTTATGTTCCAGCCTCAACTTGATGGTATTTAAGTGAGCTATATCTTCTATTATTTCTTGTTCCAACAATAAAGACTATTATTCTTCTAGCTACTCATCCACTTTTGATAACACTCCTTTTCTGAAGCCATGAGAGGAATTCTCTTCCTATCTTGGTTTCTAGCCTATTTCTTGTCCAAGGTGCTCACCTTGGAAAATCCAACTCCAACAACAGACTGGTACAATTCCTCCCCAGATGATTCCCACCAGAAGGAATCCCTTGCCAATGGATGGTTCAAATATCCTTCTGGACACTGGGGACGTAAATTTCACTATGGTTGCTCATTTTCTCCCCCACCTACTGAACCCACTCTGGTTAGACTGTACACCTCCTTTTACCTCTTGACGTATTTAGAGGGCTACTATCTACTAGGGCGCTTCAGTTCTATGTTTGGAAGGTTTGCCTATCTTGGACAACTTGGGCATCTTGTAATGATTACGGTTCCTATTGGTTTGGCCATAGCAGGATTAAATGTAGGGGCCTTGGCCCATCAGCTGGGAAGTTTATTCCCTGCAAAATGGGTCCCTGACAGATAAGGAGCGCCTTTGGGGAAGCTTCAAATATGAAATTAAGAAGAGAAGAAGTAAATTTATTTGATAATACTTTAGGCTTATATAGCTTTATTTGTGGCAGAGATTTTAGTTAGATTAAACCTAGGGGTTGGTCATGTGCAGGATGGGTTTGAGTTGCTGGATACTTGGACAGTCATGTGATATTAGTTTTTTGCCATTTCTGGCATGTCAAACTGTATATTAGAAAGGCACCAAATTGGGCAATGGCTGGATGTTAGGTGTGATGACAATAGCCAGAATACTTGTACATCCAGATCTTCAACACACCCTTCCCTTAAGGGGTTACTCTGGTACATCAGGAGGGAGCTTTGTCTTGACGGCAGCCACCTGTTGTTCCCAGAGTTGTTTGCTAGTTGGTACCAACCAGGCCAAGTGTTCTCTTTTGCTGAGGCAAAGGCAGGATCTGTGATACTTTTTGATGATGGTGTCTTTGATGCCCTGGAACTTAACCAGGTATGTGTTCCTGTCTGGTCAGTATCTGATGATTCTTCCTAATCCTCTGTTTACTGATTCTAGCTTCTTTCTGTTCCCAGCCAGGACCCAGACGGGGGAGTTGATAGGGAGTGGTTCCTAAGTAGAGATTACTTTTTGTGTTTTGAGTCTCTTTGTTTCTGCCAGTTTGGCTTTGAGGCGTATGTGTTGTAGAGCTGGTTTCTGTTCTACTGTGAGAGGTTTCCCAGGGGGATCTTTACGTATGGTTTGTTGATGCAGGTGATTATTTCTGATTTGTACCTGTATGTTAGTTCAAACAGTGAGTATCCTGTACCTTGATTGGTGCAGACCCAGGATACTAATAATGTATGTTTCACATATAGTGGCCATGTGTCTTTGGCTTTGCAATCCATTATTTTCTCTAGGGCTCTGATAAGGCTGCTGTTTAGGCGTTTAACTCTGCCGTTGGCCTGTGGCCTGTAGGGCAAGGTTTTGGAATGTTTGATGTTCTTTGCTTTTAGATTGTTGTTTACCACGTGACCTGATAACTCTGTTGCTCCATCAGTTATGATGTAGTCTGGAGTACCATAGTCAGCTATGATTGCTTTGTTAACAAATTGGTTTATTGTTTCTGCTTTGTGTTCCTTTGTTTCCCAGCAGATAGGCCAGCGTGTGGCAAAGTCAATAGCTACAATTAGGAAACATTGCTTTGTCTTAGTTTCTGGGAAGGATCCCACTACGTCCAGTCCCCAAACCTTGGATGGTTCAGGGTCAGGTACTGGGTTAACTGTTGGCTGAGGAGCTTTGGTGCTGGCGTATTTTTCACACACTGTGCACTTTTTCAGAACATTGATTATGTCTTGTTTCAGATTGGGCCACCATAATATCTCTTTTAATGTGAGGTATAAATTGTTAGCCTTTGTGTGTCCTAGTAGACAATAATGTCTTAGTATAGTGTCAACTCTTTGTGCAAGTGGGATGTATGGAATGTATTTATCTTTGATGATTTGGTATACTGTGACATTTGATACGTGGAAATGTTTTTCATTCCTTACTAGTGTATCATGGGTTAGTTGATGTGTGGAGGGATACTTTCCTTTTGTCTTGTACTCAGTGTTGTATATGTTGGGCCAGTCAGGGTCCAGGTGGTTAGGGTGATCCTCTCTTGGTTGGCATAGCCTAGAGAGAGCATCAGCTGTGACCAGCTCTGCCCCCTTTTTGTATTGGATGTCCAGGTTAAGCTGCTCCAGCAAAGACATCCATTTGGCTTGGCGCTGCGCAAGTGCGTTCTGAGTTTTGAAATAGATTAAGGATTTGTGGTCAGTTAGCACTCAGACGTTTAAGTGTCCTTTGAGGTAACATCTTCATTTCTTGCATGCATGGTATATTTCTAGCAATTCTTTGTTGTGTATTGGGTACCTCTGCTCAGTGTTTGTTAGTTTTCTTCTTTTTGTAACATACTGGCAGGAAGTCTTGCTACCCTGGCTGGTGGATGCGTAGAACTGCGCCAATGTCGGTGTCACTAGCATCTAACTCAAGCTTGTAGCACCTGTTGTTATTAGGGTATTGCAAGATTGGTGCTTCAATCAAAGCTTGTTTTAATAGTTGGAAATTCTTGTTGCATTCTGGTGTCCAGATGAATTACTTTTTGGCATTATCTTTGGTTAGGTCATTGATTGATGCGGTGAGCTTTCTGCACTCTTAGATGTACTTCCTTAGGTAAGCTATCATTCCGAGAAAGCATCTTACTTGTTTAACAGAGGTGGGGCATTGCATGTTATTTATGGATTTTATTTTATCTGGGTCTGCTTTGATGCCACTGTCAGAGACAATATGGCCCAAGAACAAGAGTTCCTTTCCCATAAATTGGCACTTACTAGGCTTGGCGTAAAGTTTGTGCTTTGCGAGTCAATTGAGTGTCTTGCAGACATGTATGAGGTGTTCCTCTTTTGTTTTTGAGAATATAATGATGTTGTCAAGGTAGCATAATGTATTAAAGAGGCCATTTAGCACCTGGTTTATAATGGTGACAAATGTTGCAGGGGCGTTTGTCATCCTGAAGCTCACTACTTTACATTCAAACAATCCAAATTGCATATGGAACACAGTTTTTGGTATGTATTTCTCTTCTACTTTTACTTGATTATAACCAGATGTGAGGTCAATCTTTGAGAAATCTTTTGCTCCTGAGAGTCTTTTAAACAGATCCTCTATAAGTGGAAAAGAGTATTTATTCTTTATGTGCTTGCATTTAGTGCTCTGTAGTCAGTTACTAGACGCAGAGTGCCTTCCTTTTTCTTTACAAAGAACACTGCTGCCCCCATGGGGATTCAGACGGGCAAATGAATCCTTTTTCTAGATTGCCTTAATATGGTTCTTGAGTGTTTGAGTCTCTATGGGGGAGAGTCTGTAGAGGGGTCCTGGTTTAGGCATGGTTTTGCATAGGTCAATGCCATGCTTGACCTCCCACTCAGGGGGTAACTCTGTGAGTTTTCCTTAAATACATGAGCATACTTGTTTAGGAGTGCTGCAAGTTCTGGGCATTGGATTTTCTGTGTTTGTATGTTATTTAATTTGGTGTACCTAATTATGTGGAGGGTATTGTCTTTGGTTAGACTTTCTGAGTTGTCCTGATTTATGACTTGGACAAATACTGTGTCTCTTAGGATGAGGTTGTTAGGTTCTTTGAGTGTATTGAAATAGACTCTGTTGTGTTTGATGGTCATGGTTTTTGTTTTCCAACATATGCTGGGGTTCACTTGGGTGAACCAGTCCATGCCTGTCACAATGTTGTAGTTTATGTTATCATGATGAGTCCTTTGATAGACGTTTGAATTCCTTGGAGGTCAATTCTGAAGGGAGTTGTTTTGCCTTTGAGTAGAACCTTTGATTTGTCTGTCATTCTGGCGTATTTGAAGTTGGATTTGACAACTGGTATCTTGTATTTGGTAACAAATGGTTTGCTAACCATAGTGTGTTGCGCACCAGAGTCAAAAAGAAATTTTATGTATATGAGATTTATAAGTGCATGGATAGACAAGAAGTTGTGAGTGATCTTTAATTTTTATATTCATAAAAATGGAGGATTGTGGTACACGTGGGATGCAAGCAGCAAATGTTGTGCCTTGGTACACTTTCTTGTTGGTTTTGGGGAAAACAGGGGCACTTAATCCTGTCCCCCTTCTCTTTTTTCTGTTCCTTTGTTTTGAGACCTTTGAGGTCAGAGGATGTGGGGTCAGATTCATAGTGGGTTGCTGTTTCAGCGTTGTTAACTTCAGTAATGTCCTCTTTCTTGGGACAGGAGCAGTTTGTGCTTTGGCTACAATTGCCATTGTTACAATTGGAGTTGTCATTGCTATTATTGGTGTTTGGCGCTTGTTGCCATTAGTGTTGTCTCTGCCATTGCCGTTTGAGGCGCAGTTGCTGTTGCGTGCAGCATATTCCATGTTTGCGCGTTTTTCTGCCCGCTTGGCTTCTGCAATGAGCACAGGCATGGAGGTGTTAGCCTCTGGGCAGATGAGGGCAGCAACAGAGAGTTTCATTCTATTGATGAATGATGCTCTGGTGTGTACATTGTCAGCTTGTGCTGGACCTTGGATCTTGCGGCGTATCTCCTCAAATTCATTGGCGTAAGCTGTGATAGTGGTTTTCTGAGGAAGATTGCTGAGCTGTTTTGCAATGTCTTGGAGGGATTCAGCAACACAGAAATTGTGGGTCATATTGGCTTTGAACTCTTCCCATTTTTCAAGCTGTTTGTTGGTCTGTGAGCCAAATCAGGTGATGAACCAGTTAGCTGTGGCCTTGTACAGACACTTACTGGCTTCCTTGACCCATTTTTCCTGGGGGATGCGGCTGTTGCAGAGCTTGGCAGCTGGTGCTCTAGCCAATTGATGATGTTTTCTTTTTTTACCAAAGAATTTGTTGATACCAATGTACTTGGTGTTGATAACTTTGCCTGTGATAGGCAGGTGTGTGTTTGTTTGTGGTTGGAGAGCAACTATATTGAATTATCTTGGCACATGCTTTGGGCATGACCAGTCCTTCAAATACAGTGCATCCACTAGGAATATCCTCATCAATGTTGTGGGCGCAGAAGTACGTTTTCCAGGTGTCCTGGGATGTGGCCTGGTTGAGTATGTGAACAAAGGTGGGCAGGTACTGTTCAGTTATTTTCTCTTTCATTGGCATGGTCAAAAACCGTAGCTACTACCAGTGATAAGGAGCGCCTTTTGGGGAAGCTTTGAATATGGAATTAAGAAGAGAAGAAGTATATTTTATTGGATAATACTTTAGGCTTATATAGCTTTAGCCGTGGCAGAGTTTTTATTTAGATTGAACCTAGGGGTTGGTCATGTGCAGGATGGGTTTGAGTTGCTGGATACTTGGACAGTCATGTGATATTAGTTTATTGCCATTTCTGGCATGTCAAACTGTATATTGGAAAGGCACCAAATCAGCAATGACTGGTTGTTAAGTGGGCTGGCGGTAGCAAGAATACCTGTACATCCAGATCATCAACACTTTATTTAGCCAATACTAGCTCTTACCTGAAAAACAGCTCTCAATGTGGACCATCACATATATTTCCCATGACACATGTTAGGTGTAGAAATTCATAAAGGCTGTCAGAAATTGTGCCATTGAGTTATTTTGATATGGCCTTCAAATAATGATAAATGTGAAGATTTGACTGGTTTTGCTTTTGAGTTTGGGAATTCCTCGCTTTTGCGTAAATGGGTCTGTGCCAATATCCACCCATTCCAGAATACCATACCTTCCCTTGTCTGATCCTGGTATGACCTCATCCCAACGTGACCCCTTCTGCCACTCTGTCTACCTAATGAGTATTCACTAAACCTTGTCTACTATTTAAGTAGAATTATTTCTCCTAATAAAGACAAGTTTATCCACATTTGCGTTGGCTTTAATAAACTTCAAGCTTTTTCCTGTCCTTTTTGCCAAAATGACTTTCATATCTTGTATTCCAGGAAATTAAGGTACATGCCCTTAATTTTGCCCTGAAGGCTAAACCAAGGCTAGCTTTGAACCTCAAATCTTTTGTCATAAAGATTTCCCGCTGTGCCCTTCTGGGTGTTGTCCCCAGGAGCCAAACACAACAAAATGGTGCTCACTACAGGGGCTGCAAGCCTCTTGGTTACCTTTTTCCCACGTGCATTCTAAGGTCCTTCTCCCTTTGTTTCTGAAGTACCCAAACAACCTAAATTTTCTAGTCCTCCTCTAGAAAAAGACATCACTGATGCCCCCTCAACTCCCATGGTACTGATGCTGTCCCCTGGGCCCGTGTGGGCCCCCTTCCAGCTTTCTCTCTTGACTAAAAGCAAGCTTGTGCTGCCGCCCGCTCCCTGCTCCACTCTGGCACTGTGGCAATGCATACCATCCCTGGTCTCCATCCCGGTATGCTTCTGAATACTTGTATTCCTTCCTCTTGGACTTTGGTCTCCCCCCGCGCTGATGGAGTCCATGGATACAATTGGAGTGTTGGTCAACCAGTTTATCCAACCCGCCCTGGTTTACCATCAACTTGCATTAGGATCCCAGAACCAACTTATAAATGCTGTAGCCACCGCTGTCTCAAACAACCATGCTCAGAATATGGCATATCAAGAATAGTCCCACAGTCTCTTCGTGTGTATTTCCAATAACCAGCGCAACTTGCTGGCCTCCCAGAAGTACTTGACCACCTCACTAAATTTCCTTTGTTCCTTGCTCCCTTGATACATCAAAGATTGACTATGTAAATTGGGTGAGCATCAAGCAGCGTGTTGTGGACAAATTGAGACCTCTCTGCTAAAGCATTGCCAGGATTTTGAGACTCTGGTTAGCAAACTTAACCAGTTCCAAGAACATATTAATTCTCAACTTGAAATTGGTTGTGCTCATGTTGATACTTGGGGCCGCCATCTGCAGCATCAATATAGTCTGGATAAGGCTGCCCTAGGCAACACTCTATACCAAGTACAAAGTTATGTGGATGATAAAGTAGTGTCTATCAAGGTGACTCCTCCCGCTCCTCCTGCTGAGGTCCCATCTGACTTTGCAGCCAAGGTATGGGAAGCAATAGCCAAACTCAAGGCTACCACTTGGCGTCAATCTTCTGTTCAGAACCCCCTCCAGTCAAACCTATGCCTGACCCTTGCATTGCTTTGCTCACTGATCAAGTAGCTACTTTGCAAGGAGAAATTGAGTATTTAAGGCAATGCCTCTCTAATTCTGAGGACTTGTCCTCTGATTCTGAAAGTGAAGAGGAAACCAAAGTTGTTAATACTCCTGCTCAGGACAAACATGGTTGCTGCCCTGGTTTAGAAGGACAACCTTGGGTCAACTGTGCCCTTGACTGGATCAGCTAGAAGAAGTAACAAATGCTGTTGCTGATAGGCAGGACACATTGGAAATAGAGGTACAAAACCTCTCCTGCTTTACTGAGACAATGAATGGACAGGTCATCCCCTTGGTTGCTCAGACCACTTCCCTGACCACCTGCCTCAATGGGATTGCTGGCACCTTATCAGTGCAAAAAATTAAGATTTTCAAATTTGGAGCTGCTGCTGCCACCGCTAGAGATATTAGTGGACAGAACAGCTCTACCTTGGATACCCTAGAAGAAAGCCTTTGACTCCTCTGGGCTAGACAACCTGCTGCTGAATCCAAGTTTGAGGGTAATCCTCACATTAAGGTCCTCAACCCAGGTGACAACAGTCAGTCCTCTTCCTTGTCCATTGATCCAAATTACAAGCCAACATTCAAACAGATATTCAATCCTAAAACCTCTACCATTGCCGCCTTTCTAACAATTTACAAGAATGCAATTCTTAAGGCTACTGATAAACTCAAAAAGGAACATATCCTCACCTTTCTCCATCCCACATGCCAAGAAGTAGTGGTCCCCAAACTCCCCTCCATTGTCACTTGGGAGGACATGAAGCACCTCCTTATTGAGGAGTTTGAAGGAGATCTCAGCTTGGAGGTCAAGAAGGATGCATTTATGCACATCACCTTTAAGCCAAAAGAAACCCTGGCTGAGTTTGCAGATTGCTTCTACATTTAAGGCAAACAGTTAATCACCAGTTGACAGTTAACCCCCCGGGAACCTTACACACCTTGTGTAAATGCTTTAAAAGTGAACCAGCTTCTATGCCTACACTTTAAGGCACACAAGGCTTAACTCACTTCCATGAAGAGTATTAAGACGCTCTTGCAAGACATGCATTTGACCCATGGGGGTACGGTGGTACGTGAAAATAAAGCCAGTAATGCTAGGACTACTTCTTGTACACTGTGCATTATGATGCTGGGTGCAGGTGGACAGACTAAGAGACAAGGTTGTCATAACTGTGGCCAAATAAGGCACCACTTGCGTACTTGCACTAATCTTCAAGTGGAAGGTTGTGATTTAAGGGACAGGCGGGAAAAGAGAGGTCAGCTTAGAGACAGAGACGCTCTCTGCTGACCAATCTCCCCCTGATCCTCCTTTTGATGAGAAAGCTCTCTCTTCCTCTGGCCCAACTATTCTTCACCTATTCCACAATCTCTCCAGTGATTCAGACCCTGAAGATTCTGATAGTTATGGCTATTATGTCTTGGCTGTTCTGGAAACTATCTCTGTCTCAT
This sequence comes from Entomophthora muscae, assembly GCA_014839935.2. Lineage (NCBI taxonomy): Eukaryota > Fungi > Entomophthoromycota > Entomophthoromycetes > Entomophthorales > Entomophthoraceae > Entomophthora > Entomophthora muscae. Next base: position 146,762 of record QTSX02005069.1, on the reverse strand, counting down.
ACAAGCTTTGCTCTGGAAAGACCCCCATCACTTCTTGAGCACCTTCAAGTGAAGCCAAAGCCATGGTGGCTTGCCCTTACCTAGCTCAAGCTCATTGACCTACCATCTTGGTTGATTTTTCTGAGGAAGCAGCCAAGCTAGCCAAAGCTCTCTTCCAAAATGTAACTGTATCTCTCCCACTGCAGACTGTATATAAGGAGATTCCTGCCTTAAGGTGCATGTTAGCTAAATGGGAGAAGGAGCTAGAGGCTGCACAAGATATGTTGGCAGTCTTGCCCCCCTTTGGGAAAGATATAACCCGCGTGGAAGTATCAATCCAAAAGGTTAAAATCAAAGCCATCTTGGACACAGGTTCTCCAGTCAACATAGTATCTTCAAAACTAATAAAGAAACTTAAGCTGGCCCTTGACCTCAACTACACTCAGTTGTATTGCACAGATGGAATGGCACAAACTTGGGCCATTGGTGCCTACTCTGCTCTACCCATGAGGTTTGGGAAACTTCTCATTTCTTCCCCCGCTGTAGTCCTTGAAAACAAAAGCTATGACCTCTTGGTTGGTACACAATTCCTTTGAGAGTATAACAGGATTTTGAACTTACAATATAGATATCTTTTGCTCTTAGGATATGAGGTCCCTTTGATTTTTGAGGAACCTCCGCACCTCCCAGGAAAACGTCTTAAAACTTGTGTGCTTGAGTACCCCATGGGTATCTTCTCTCTCAAGTATAGGACTCACCCCTCCAACATGCGCACCTCTCCTCCTTCCTGCCCTGCAGAAGAGAGGGTACCTCTTCTAGCACCAGTGGCTATCACCATTCCCCTGGGCTATCAAGTGGTGATTGATTCCCAGATTTCTTACAAACTATCTGAAAAATTGTTCTTGGAACTCTACTCACCTGAATACCTAAGCTGTAAAGAACCCCACCTTTGTTCCGGGATTCTAATTCAACCCCAAAAAGAGCCTGTACAATTACTGCTTTCCAACCTGACAGCCCTGCCCATGCAGGTGACCCAAGGCCAGGTTGTAGGGCATGGTTATATACTAGGAGCAGAACAAGTGGCCTCTCTCTACCCCTTTGGAACTTTTAGTGATTTCAATCTACCTGAAGACAATCCTCAAGTTCTCTCCTTATTCACCACTTCTGACTCCCCCAATTGTCTCCCATCCAACAAAAAGATGTGTTAGACCTGCTCAATCAGCTTAGCAACATCTTTGCCTCTGGACCTACGGACTATGGCCTGGCTAAAGGGGTCATCCATCAGATTGATACTGGGGATGCACCCCCTTTTTGTGCCAAACTATACTGCTGTAGTAGGGTAGAGGATGCTCAGGTGTCTAAAGAGCTCAAACAACTACTAGACGCTGGACTACTGGCTTTTTCCCAAAGTCCTTGGGCTTTCCTGTTACTGATCCTCAAGAATAAGGATGGAGGACATCACATTGTAATGGACTATTGCCGCCTGAACTCTCTCACTAAGAAAGACTCATACCCCTTGCCCAGAATTGAAAATGCTCTCAGACAGCTGGATGGTTCCAAGTTTTTCTCAGCCATAGATCTAGCCTCTGGATACTGGCAAGTTGACTTATCTCCTGAAGATAGAGATAAGGCTGCGCTTATCACCTCAGAAGGCCTTTTTGAACCCACTTGTATGCCTCACAGACTCTGCAATGCCCCTGCTACATTTAAACAGGCTATGGAGACCATCCTACAAGATCTAAAGCTCTCTTGTGTCCTCGTGTACCTTGACAACATCACTGTGTTCAGCGCTACCTTTTCTGATTGTTTGGAACACCTCAAGGCTGTCTTCATCAAGATCTATGAAGCTGGCTTGAAACTCAAACCCTCCAAGTGCTCCTTCTTTAAAGAGCAACTTGAGTTCTTAGGGCATGAGGTCACTCAAACGGAAATCTGCCCCATGAATAATAAGATGGAAGCCATTGACAAGATGTTACCTCTCACAAATCTTTGAGAGGTAAAAGTATTCCTTGGTATGATGGGCTACTACTGACAGTTTATCCCTGACTTTGCTGAACTAAGTGAACCCCTTGTCCAACTGCTTTGCAACATCCCCTTTGAGTGGACTGACAGCCAGTAACAAGCATTGAAAAGTGTTGAAGGCCAAGCTCAAAGAGGTCCCTATCTTGGTCTACCCTGATTATGATAAGGAGTTCATCTTGTATACTGATGCTAGTGGAGTAGCTGTGGGCGCCATCTTAGCCCAGCTTGACAATAAAGGCGTGGATTACTTGTAGCCTACTCTTCACAGGTCTTCAATAAACACAAGAAGAACTACAGCATCACTGAAAAGGAATGTCTGGCAGTGCTGCATGTTGTAAAACAGTTCAGGCATTACATCTATGGGACCCACTTCACAGTGGTTACAGATCACTTCTCCCTCAAATGGCTGCAACAACTAAAGGAACCTGAAGGTTGACTAGCGCGTTGGGCTCTGTGTCTACAAGGGTAAAATTTCACTGTGATACACCGTCCTGGGGCCCAACATCAGAACACTGATAGCTTGTCAAGGATGCCAATACTAGCTATCCACCCCGCTGACGCTGATTGCCTATACAAAATAATAAGGTACCCTGGCTCTTGGACCACTGAGCCAGAAGACATTTGCTTGGCGTTACAGACCCTATCCAAGGACACTGTAATTTGAGATAAGAAGCTCTTCAAAAAAGTCAACAATGCCTATCTAACCTACATTTGCCCTAGAATAAGGATAGCCATTATCTTCCAAGCTCAAATTGACACAGGGCATGGGGGTATAGCCAAAACTCATGACTGGCTATGCAAGAACTCCTACTGGGAGAACATGCGCCTTCTGATCCCTGATGTTCTTGCCTCCTGTAATTCTTGTCAACTCTGTTGTAACTGTGCTGTTTTAGCAGAGTTACATGGGGAAAATATTTAGAAGATAGATAATAATCTTTATTGTGAGATAGTGATTATATAGCTATTGTGAATCAATGGATAGCAGGAAAAATGATTGGTGATCACACGGCTGGATGGAAGAGGGGGGTGGCTTGATCCTGTTAATGAGTCAAGCTCCAAATCAAGATATCCACCGTGAAGGATCATCATCTGTTTGAGTTGATAGATTTGGTAATTTGAATTGACTTCCTAGTCTGGCTTTGAGTGTCCGGGTAATCGGATTGCAGGTCACAAACCCGCTTGATTGGAACCTTGCTGGTGGGTTGAGCCTGCGGTTTTGACACACACCCCGGCTGAAGGTTGGCCTCCTCTGGAGGCAGGTTGTCAGGAGCCCGGGCGCCATATTGAACCAGTTGTTGCTCGGTGGCAGGCAGGGCGGTTTCTTGTTGTTTCTGTCTTGCTTTGCAGGGTTGTAGGTGGTTGTGGTGTAAGGTCTTGTCTTGCTTGCGTTTCCTGAGCCCTTGCACAAGGTAAGTGTTACTGTTGTTTACCTTTAGAATGATTGCTGGCCCTAATTTTTTGGGTTGTAGTTTTCTTTTGTCAACATTCATGACCCAGACTTTATCCCCAACTCCATGTCTCTGGCAGATGGGAACAAAGGTCTTTTGTAAGTGTTCCTTTTCTTTGGCTGCTTGTTTGCTGTTGGCCTCTATTACTTGAGGATCTGAGCAAGGGGGGACTTGAATTGGAATTTCCAGTTTGGTTCCTGTCAATGCTTGAATGATATTTGGCTGTGTACTGTATACCAGTTTAAACGGCTTTTCATGGTGGATCTGTTCACTTGGGTTTGGCACACAAGTAACGCAGTCAGCAGCTGCTTATACCAGTCTTCAGGTTTTCTGGCAGTGAGTTTGGCTAGGGCTTGCACAAGGCTACCATTAAGCTGCTCTACGCGTCCATTGGCCTGTGGATGGTATGGTGTTGTGATGGTGTGTTTGACCCCATTCTTGGTGAGGTACACATTGGTGTCTTTGGAGGTCAATTCTTTGCCCCCATTGGTTATCAGGAGTTCTGGCTTTCCAAACCTGCTGATTATTTCCTTGCCAATTGATTTTCAGACGTTGTTACCAGTGTGCGTTTTCACTGCTTGGGCTACTGGCCACCTTGTTGCAAAATCAATGACTGTGATGATGTATTTTTTGTTATTGTGTTTTCCTGGCATGGGGCCCACAATGTCAAGAGCTCATACCTTGAATGGTAGTTGGGTTTGAATGGGAAGTACAGACTTAGGCGGGGTTTTGCTTCTGGCAAACTTTTTGCAGACCTTGCACTGTTCTAACACTTCTTGAACATTGCGGTCTAAGGTTGGCCACCAGGCTTTATGTTTTAGGAATTCATATAGATTTTGGCTCTTGGTATGTCCAAGATCTCTGTGGTAGCAAATAATGGTATTGAATTGTTGATGTGTGGGGATGTAGGGGATGGTTGTGCCATCTGACATCTTTCTGTGAAGAGTCCCGTATACATCAGCAAAGAGGTGTTCATTCTTGATGACCGTTTCTTTGGTGATATTGGTTATGCCTGCGGAAAACCCTTTGTCTTTTGTACAGAGCACTAGGAGAGGCCAGTCTGGGTTGAGCCTATTCTCTCCCCTAGAAGCGCGGACATACAGGCAGGACAGGGCATCTGCCATGGCAAGCTTGGCCATGGCTTATATTTGATGAGCATGTTAAACCTTTCTAAGATTTCCATCCATTGCGCTTAGCGGCATGACAGGTTTGCTTGTGTCTTGAAATAGATGTGTGACTTATGATCAGTTAGTGCTGTGAATATTCCTGTCATTCCAGGTAACAGCACCATTTGACTAGGCAGTGTACAATGGCCAACAGTTCTTTGTTGTGGATTGAGTATCAACACTTGCCATCCATCAGTTTGCGCAACTTGTAGGCTACAGGCAGGAAATTACCATCACTATTCTTAATTTGTAGTACTCCCCCAATGAATGCATCTGAAGTGTTGGTTTCCATCTGGTATTCCCTGTCTTTTTTGGGGTATTGTAAGATTGGCGCTGTTGTGAGCTTTTCCTTGAGACGTCTAAAACAGAGGCCACATTGGGGGGTCCATACAAACTTGGACTTGGCGCCTGTTATGGCAGACAAGGGGGCAGTCAAGACGCCGCAGTTGGGTATGAAGCGTTGTACATAGGCTACCATTCCCAAGAAAGTGCAGAGTTCTGATTTGTCCTTGGGAGGTGGCATTTTGAAGATGGCTTGTATCTTCTGACTGTTGGGTTTGCTGCCGTCTTTTGAGACTATATGTCCCAAGAAGGGTAGTTGCTTCAGAAGAACTGACATTTGGAGGTCTTGGCCAACAGTTTGTGTTGTGCCAGGGTTGCAAAGACTTCCTCCAGGTCTTTGTGGTGCTGTTCCACCAAGGGGCTGTAGACAATAATATTGTCCAAGTACACTAGTGCGTGTTTGCCTATGTGTGGCGCAAACACTTTGTTCATGAAGGTTAAAAAGGTAGACAGGGCATTGGTCATGCAAAAGTTGAGTACCATGCATTTGTAGGAACCGTAATTAGTGCAGAAGGCTGTCTTGGGGATGTCTTCCTCCTTGATGCAAGTCTGGTTGTAGCCTGCAGTTAGATCAATCTTGGAGAAGACAGAGGCTCCTCCCAAGGCGTAAAAGAGATTTTCAATTAGTGGTAATGGGTAACAATTCTTAATGGTGACTTTGTTCAAGGCGCAATAGTCTATGACCAGGAATAAGGTACCGTCCTTTTTAGCCACAAAGAATACGGCGGCCCAAAGGGAGACTGTGAGGGGCAGATAAGTCCTTTTTCCAGTGCCTCCTTGAGATAGGTGCGCAGGGTGTTGTCCTTGTTTGGGGTCAGCCTGTAAATGGGGCGTGCCTTGGGTACAGCCCCCTTGAGTTGGATAGAGTGTTGGATGTGTTTCTCAGGGGGTAGCCCAGGTAACGCCTCCTTGAAGACTTCTGGGTGCCAGGCCACAATGTTGCAATCTTGAGGTGTGGAGGTGTCCTGGTGGTCCTTGAAGTGTATGATTTCATACTGGCAGGAGTCCCAGTCAATTGCTTTCAAGCTTTCTTTCTCGTCCAAAGTCTCCATGATGCGTACAAAGACGTGGTCTCGTAGGAGTTGGTCTACAGAGTCCGGGTAGATTTGGTGGTTGACACCTTCACGCTTGATGATCAACACTGAGGTTGCCCAGTCCACGTGGGGGTTGTTTTTCTGTAACCAGTCTAGTCCCAGTACAATGTCAAACTTAGGGAAGTCAATGACAGGACCTTGGATGGTGGAGTGGAGGTTCTCAAGAATGGCAGAGAAGGGGGCAGTTTCTTTTGTCACAGCAATGTGATGTTCATTGGCCAGGACCACGTTTTTAATCTGCAAAGGATTAGTGGCCAGCTTGGTTTTATCCACAAAGCTGCTGTTGACTAAGGTTTGATCTGTACCTGAGTCCAAGAGTGCTGAGCCTGTGTAACTGCAAAAGCGGAAAGGGTAAGACATCAATTTATTGGGATCTCTTGCAATGGTGTACAGTACTGGGTCTTCCGAGGACACTTGGATCATTGGGCATTGGTCCACGTCCTTGGGTCAGTATTCATTGTTGGGCAAGTCAGGAGTTGCGTGGGGAGAGCTTGGCTTGCTTAGTTCTCTCCCTGGGCTTTTCCCTCATCTTGGTTGCCTTGGGTGGTGGTGACACGGAAATGGGTATGGTTTGATTGGCTGTTATTTCAATTCCCATTCCCATTAGAACCCGTGGGCTTGTGGTTGTTGTTGTTGCCGTTGCCTCCAGGAGGTGGTTGAGAGGAGCCCCCTCTTAAATGGGAGTCCTTGGGTCTTTCTTGTTTCCCAGTCTGTGTCTTGTGCAGAGAGTTGGATGTTTGTTCCGCTTTTTACGCTTCACGGTACAGGCTTTGCAGGTTTGTAACCTGGTCCAGGTTCACATGTCTCATCACGTGCAACTTGTGAGGATTGTAGTACATGAGGTGTGTGGCTGGGGTGTCAAAGGCCATGTAGGATGGGGCACAGAAACAGAGTTCCTTGTAGGCGCGTGTGAGTTCCTTCACAGTGCCTGTCTGGGTTAGGTTCTTTACTTGGCGTATGATCATGAGTGCCATATCCTTAAGCACGAATTTTGCCAAGAAGTCCTGTTTGAAGGTGTCCCAGTTCTTGTCAGTGTGCTCTTTGTGCCACTTGTCACACCAGGTGCCAGCGTCATGGGTCAGAAAAATGGAAATCTCTGCAATCCAAAAGTACTGTGGGCATTCCATCTGAGCCAGCTTGCTTTTGGCGGACTGGATCCATGCGGTGCATTGTTGTTGTTGGCCCCTGCAAAGGGCTCCAAGGCAGCGCTGCAAAGTTTTTTTTGCAACATAGGTGGGCATGGTGGTTTTGTCATCTGGTTGTGGCATCAAGGAAGGCGCCTGAAAGAACCCTTGGGTGGACAGGGCGTTGAATTGGGTAGCAGGATCACCGTGTTTTGGCAGAGAACAAAGCCATCAGGTATCTCAGTACCAGGAGTATACAGCGTCCAACCGGGCAGGAGGCCAGACATAATTTTGTTGAGGATTTGTTGGCTGCGGCGTGTGCGGGCAACAGGCAGAATTTTTTAAGATAAGGTAGGATGGAGAACCTACTTCTGCTACCAATGTTGTAACTGTGCTGTTTTAGCAGAGTTACAAGGGGGAAAAGATTTAGAGGATAGATAATAATCTTTATTGTGAGATAGTGATTATATAGCTATTGTGAATCAATGGATAGAAGGAACATGATTGGTGATCACACGGCTGGATGGAAGAGGGGGTGGCTTGATCCTGTTAATTAGTCAAGCGCCAAATTGAGGTATCCACCGCAAGGGATCATCATTTGCTCATGTTGACTGATTTGGTAATCCAAGTTGACTTCCAGGTTTGGCTTTGAGTGGCCGGGTAATTGGATTGCAGGTCACAAACCCACTTGGTTGGAACCTTGCTGGTGGGTTGAGCCTGCGGTTTTGACAACTCCAATGCCCTTGCCTGTCTCAACACCAATTCAAGCTCATACCCCTTAAGCATGCTTTCCACACTGTGAGTATTGATGCTGTTGGGCCCTTCCCTTGGTCTAGGTCTGGGTGTCAATTTATCTTAGTTGCTATAGACCATTTTAGCAAATGGGCCAAAGCCAAAGCTACAAAAGATATAACTGCTAAGATCACTGCTAATTTCTTGCTGCAAGATATCTTCTACCAACATGGCTGCCCTCAAGTCCTGCTTTCTGACAATGGCACCAACTTTAATGCTCACCTCATCACGTCTATTGTCAAATCTATGGATACCCACCAATCTTTCTCCGTGCCATATAATCCTTCAACTAATGGGACTGTCAAACAAGCCAATTCCTCCCTGGTGTCCATAATGAGGAAACTCACGCTCTCTGACGCTGCCAATTGGGATATGTTCCTCCCTGCTGCCCTCTTTGCTTACCAACTCAGTAGACACCAAGTAACTGGTCAGTCCCCTTTTGCCATGTTGTATGGACGTGAGGCTGCCATCCCCTTAATCTTGGGACCCCCCTTGATCAAAGTTGATGAGTCTTCAAATCCTGAGGCCCATTTTAAAGACTTAATCAATTGTATCATCAACATCCAAGCGACAGCTTATTCCACTGCTTACAAGGTCAAGGCTCTGGAGCTCTTCCCGTCCAATGCTGCTAGAGCCCCCTCCCTGAATATCAAGTAGGTGACCTGATTCTCTACTACCAGAATTTTACAGATGGTAGAGCTCATAAGCTAGATTCCCTCTGGGTTGAGCCCTGTGAAGTCACATTTAAGAAGGGTGTCAAGTATACTGTGAAATTGCTGTCCTCTGGACGTCCTTTTGCCCAGGTCTATTCCAAATTCCTTTGCAAATATCAACGTCCTGTGTCTAATCTTGAGGGAGGAGATGTTGTAAATCACACCATTAATGCTATTTTGATATGGCCTTCAGATAATGATAAACGCAAATATTTGACTGGTTCTGCTTTTGAGTTCAGGAATTCCTTGCTTTCTGTAAATGGGTCTAAGCCAATATCCACCCATTCCAGAATACCATACCTTCCCTTGTCTGATCCTGGTATGACCTCATCCCAACGTGACCCCTTCTGCCACTCTGTCTAACTAATGAGTGATCACTAACTCTTGTTTATTATTTAAGTAGAATCATTTCTCCTAATAAAGATAAGTTTATCCACATTTGTGTTGGCTTTAATAATCTTCAAGCTTTTTTCTGTCCTTTTTGCCAAAAGGACTTTCACATCTTGTATTCCAGGAAATTAAGGTATGTGCCCTTAATTTTGCCCTGAAGGCTAACCCAAGGCTAGCTTCAAACCTCAAATCTTTTGTTATAAAGATTTCTTGCTGTGTCCTTCTGGATGTTGTCCCCAGGAGCCAAACACAACAAAGGCTATCCAGAATGCAGGGAAATGTTTAGCCTGGGATAAAGAGCAAGTATGAGAATGATATCTTCTGGGGGATTTTTAACCCCCTTGATATCAAACGGCTCTATCTGTAAAGTGGAGCTAGTGTTAATTTGGTCTATCAAAAGGTACATCATGGGACTAAGTTAATCCTGTGTGAGATTAACCCTGCATCCACCATCTGAGTTTCAAGTTTTTAGCCCTATCAAACCTCAACCCATTAGTATGAAGTATGAACTGGCTGTTTTATGGCCTCCAAAAGACGTTTGATGGGGATGAGTTGAGGTATAATATATTTATAGAGTATAATAAGGTTTTTTCTTTCATTGTTTAGGGTTATCTGTGCAAGGATCAGCCAAATTACTGAGTGATTTTAGAAAGCCTGAAAAAATGTTGTGATAGATAATTAGAAAAATTGATACTGAAGTATAACATCTGAGGTGCCCAATAAGAGGATATTGTACCTTGAAAATCTGAAAAATTCTGGACCTTCACCTGATAAACAGTTAGATAGAAATTACACATCAATCATCTCACAAAAATATAATTATAGAGATAACAATCACATGGTTCTGGTAGAATTTGTAAATGATGCATGTTTTGGTAAAATTAATAACCAAGTGTTGTCTTGGCTGAAAACTTGAACTGATCAGGCTTGATGCCTTGAATAAGTGTCAGAATTAACCTGAAGTTGAAAAGTTAAACAAGATACTTAATACAAGGGATACATATCAAAAGGGGAAAACATATTGAATCCTGATATAATTAGGAAGGGCTTGGATAAGCAAGGTAAGTAGCCAAGGAAATTCATCAACTTATAAATGGTGAGTATATAAGAGGCTACTTTAAAAAAGTAAAATGCTGCCATAAAGAAGGCTACCAGAGTTACTGGAAAACCATAATTAATATCTGATTAAAGATTTTCAAGTGCCGTGTATATCCAATCATAGATATCAGATATTTTAGAGCCGTGACTATTTTAACCATGAGCAATAACCCAAAAAGTCTTCTGAATGTATTGAATAAAACATTCTAGATTTTATTTGCCCTGAGAATAATTAGATAAAGAAATTTACATAAATCTTCTTAATCCTACCATAATAACTCTCTACAGATGATTATTGATCCAGAATTACAAATGAGAGTGTATTTATGCCAATGGGAAAAGAAGTTCTTTGTTGGAGATCCTTGTCGTTATTTTGGACTTCATATCATCAGAAAGAAAATACCTTTAAATCTGAGTTGATATTCTATGCTGTGGGTCCAATAACCTTAGTAAAAAACTACTGGATTAACCCCCTTGACTCCAAATACAAGACATAAACTTGCTTGCTTAACACTATGACCTGAGATAAGACCCCAACCCAGTTAGAGCCTGATATTGGCCCAATACATACTTTGATGGCTGATACTTGGAAGCAGGTGTGTAAAGTTCCAGGGGGTCTCATTAGCTTTATATAGGGATATTTTTTAGGACAACCAAAAAGATGGCCCACATTTAGGTGCAACCCCTGCGTAACTTGGAGGATCTTTCCCATACTGCTGATGAGCAGTTTGTAGTGGCTTTTGTTCTAGGAAAGCTCTCGTCAGTTCAGAAATCTTCTACTCAAACTAAATAGGAGACACTGATTTGCCTGAACTTCCTGTTGGCTTGGTATAGACCTCATCTACATCAACTTGCAAACCAGCAGGGAGATATTACCCTCCTGGGTTCATTTGACCCAGCTACCTCACAGCCCAATAAAATTGGTTGTATTGTTCTGGCAATATTGGCATCTTTGTCAATTAGTTCTTCCTGTCTATTGATCTCTTGGCCCACTAAAAGCTTTCCAATAAACTGTGAGATGTGATGTCAAATTTGATTGGCAATCAAATTGATGCTCCTGTATCCTCAGGAGAGTTGCTTTAAGCTAATCAAGTTGAAATCAACCCCAGCTTGGCAGTTTTGCCCTAATACTTTTAAGCTCTAGCTCATTATAAAGTTGGAGTGCCCAATCAAATGAGTTTCTTTTTCTGTCCACCAAACCCCTCAAACTTTAGTTGCTGTCACCACTTCATTTAGAATAAAAAAGAAAGGGCTTCCAGGTCCCATGCTTACCAATTCTCTATTATCAAATAAAAATTCTGATTTTCAAAAGCTTACTTTGAGCTTCATGGCTTCTTTATTTTGATAAAACCAATTATTGTTATGATTTCCACCCCACCAGTTGCCTCCTGCCTCTCCCTGTACTGTTGCATATCTGCCTGTGTTTTTTGTACTGTAAATTCAGAACCTAAACATAAAAATGCAGGATTGCCAAATTCTTGGTCCAAATTTCAAATAACTTTTGCAGGGAACTCAGCGGAGTAAAAAATAAAATATTTAATAAAATCAACCATTTAATTTGACTCTTTTTGGTTTATTTAAATTGGCAAATTTCAAATCTCTTGAGCAGATAACTCAACTAACAAAAGACAAAACCCAACAAACAAATGGGGGATACATGAATAAGAAATGTGGTATTTTAATGTACAATTTGAGATTTCCTGTGTTTCAAACAAATCATAGACATCATTTAAAACTTAACAAATCTGAAATTGTGGGATTGTCAAAACCAAGAACCAAATTTCAAATCAAAAATGAGGTGAATTCAAAATAAATATAATTTATGGGTGTCTCAAAAAGGATGTTAAAGGATCTAGAGTAGATTTGTGTTAATTCTTTTAGGAATCATAGGCATTCTCAAAAATCACCCTATTCCATTTTAGGACAGCTAAAATTTAGATCATAATATTCACTGGCTTAACATACTAAACAATAAAATTAATTAAAATATACACTCCTCTTTTTGAGTTTAAAATTTTTAATAAAAATTTATTATGTCTTCTTTCAATAACAACCAAATGAACAAAGCTGTTCCCTGGCCTTGACAAAATCATGCAGGGCTACGCTGGGTCTTCCAACAGCAAAGCCTCTGTCTATGGTCATTCCCAAACCGCAGGCCCCCCAAGCACTACCCAGGAGTGTTCTCTTTCTCCTGTGTTCTCAAGCATGGCCTTGTTTGTCCATCACACACAGGCAGCTGCTAACCTAAATCACATATCAACAATGGCATTCAGAACCAGTCAATTGAGCCAAGTGGTCACCCAAGGAAGCCAGATTCCAGAAACAGCCAATCAGATGGCAACATACAGTTCCCAAGACAGAAACATCTCACCTCCATCCAATCAGCCTGCAAGTTGCAGAAGAAAATTGACCACTCCGGAGATTGTTCTCAAAATGGTTGAAAAGCAAGGGATGCTTATGTCCCTTGGGGAAATTGCAACTGCAATGGGGTTTGCAAAGTCTACTGTGGCTGCAACCCTGCTAGCCCATGCCAAATGTGGCCCCCTCTCAAGAAGACCCCAACTGGTGCCCATACTTTGCCCAAAGGTGACACAGCTCATCCCCTTATGATGGCCATTATGGAATGTGACCTGCAGATGTCCCTGGTCCAGGTCCATCTCTAACTGGGACTCCACAGCATTTTCACAAATAAGAGAACAGTGAATTTGTGGATGCACAGAGTTGTTGCTGTCAGAATCTTGTCTAATCAGGTTCTCAGTGGCCCCAGTTTGGTGGATACTAACCCCTAAATTTCAACCATTATTAATTTTATAAAAGGGAGGGCAATGAGGACACACAATGACGTCATCTTCTTGTTGTATGCCAAGATTTTGGAAAGTATCCATGACTTTGGGGAAAAGCGCATCCAATCTGACATCTTCAAGTGCGGCCCAATCCTGTATCAATCTGTCAGGGTTTTGTTGGCAGTTTCCCCATTGGGTGTCAATCATTACTTGGCAATGTCAAACACTGTAGATAGATATGCCTACCAGATGGAGTTCAAGGATATTCTGGAGGAGTGGGCTACCCTACAAGCTGTGTACACAGTTGTACTGAGTGCAGAGATGGAGCAGCAGGAATGGGCAGCCAAAGAAATTAGGGCTGTGGGGCATACCTATTGGTCCTATCCCTTCAACCACGCTGACATGCATCTTGCAGATGTATGTCTTTACAATTTTTGTTTGACTCTCAGGTGCTCAAAGCCTGCCACATACAACAAACTGTGCACCCAAATTGAAAAGGAGTACAAGCTTTTCCCTTTCATATTTATCAATGATTTATTGGATATCATCATCTTCTATGAAAGTGATAGTGATAAGTCCAGAAAGGACTCCTGCCTTCCCCCACGCCCATACATTTGTTTTGTCAAGCCTGTGTATATGACAGAAGAAGAATTTGAGCAATTGAAGCAATCAGCTCTTGCTGCCCCTTCCCAGCCAACAAACCCTGCCTCCCCAACCCACCATCAAGGCCAAGCCACCTGCCTTCCAAAACTGACTCCCAAACCACCAGCCATTCTCTCCCATAACCTCTGACGCCATCTCTTTTACAGATGCAGATGATGGCAACGTACATGCCGCCCATTCCCTCCCCTACTTGTCCTTTGATGAGTAAAATAAAACCTTTCTTTGCGACAAATTATTAAAATTGATATTATTTCTTTGGATTTATAATTAATAACATATTCTTTTTACATTATTGACATTCTCATTATCAATAAAATGCTGTATATTTTACAAATAGATTAAAATTATGAGCATACATATTTTTCATCATCATTAATAAATTAAAGACAATAAACGTAAATATTACATTAAAATATTGCAATTAGACGTCAACTTTTGATATTTTGATATTATGTGCATAACTCAATGCATTTTGTTTAATGAAATTCATTGTAAACAAGGCCTTTTTCATTGTAATTTATTTAAATGGACTGTGTGTATATTAGAGAGCCATTAATACTTAGTAAAATATTGATACATAGTGCATTTTATAGCCTGTATATTTACCTATTTATAATAATGCTGTAAAATTTTCAGTCAGATTTTGTGAGGTAATAATAATGTAATGGGTTATTAAATTACTTTTTATTACCATTAATTGGCTGATTTTCTTTGCTGAGGCAATAGTGCATTTTCTGATATTTACGCACTAGTATCCAATTGGTTGGTTACACATCCAATCACACAGGCAATAGGAAACATGGTTGCTACCCTGACCACATCCTGTCTTGGGTTGGCAACCATGTTTTCTATTGCCTGTGTGATTGTATGTGAAACCAATCAATTGGAAACTAGTACATAAATATCAGAAAATGCACAATTGCCACAGCAGATGAATTCAGCCAATAATGGTAATAAACAGTAATTTATTAACCCATTAAATTATTATTACCTCACAAAATCTGATAAGAAGTTTACAGAATTATTACCAATAGGTAAATATACAGGCTGTAAAATGCACTATGTATCAATATTTGTACTAAGCATTAATGGCTCTCTAATATAAACACAGTCCATTTAAATAAATTACAATGAAAAAGGCCTTGTTTACAATGAATTTTATTAAACAAAATGAATTGGTTATGCATATAATATAAAAATATCAAAAGTTGACGTCTAATTGGAATATTCTAATGCAATGTTTACATTTGTGGTTCTTAATTTATTATTGATAACGTAAAATATTCATGCGGTGAAGGTAGTACTATAAAAACCACTTTTTTGATGTAATTCAAACAAAATGTCAAATATCAATAACTTGATAAACAAATTAGAGGCACACCTACAAAAGGTTGTTGAAATAGAAAAAAATATCAGAGAAATAGTAACAGGAAATCTGGGTAACAAGGGCTAGCCACTAATCTAGTCAAAAGAAGATGCTCTGAATAAACTAGGAAATATTATAGACAAAAAGAACAAAGAAGTGTTGCTCAATCTACAGAGAACAATCCTATCAAGTCTGAAGTTCAATGACACAGCCAACAATTTGTGGGAGTTCTGGAAAGGGGCCAAAGAAAACAATAAGAAAATCAAACTGATTGAAGGAACTGAAATCCCAAAGGAAATCAACACCAATGAAGAGGAAAACAATCAAATGGAAAAAGATGAAAACAAACCCGAGTCAAGAAGCAGGAGCGCTTCAAGAAATACAGAAAATTTATCAAATGAAAACCAAGAAGAAACACAAGTAACACAAAAATAAGGAAGATCAAGCCCAGAAAAACAAATGAAGAGCATCCAACACTCATGAAGTTTTCTGAAGGGGCGTCTGTGGCTGAGGGGCCGCAGGGGAAACAATCAGTAAGTCTTTTTATGTTTTATTTGTACTTATTTTAGTTATAACTAGGGATGGGGATGAGGTTGCAGAAGTGGCAGCTTTCACGCCAAGTTGGGTTTACAGGGGTTACCAATCACTGGTAGCCCCTGTAAAGCAAATAAATAAAATAGTACAAAATAAGTATCAATCAATATGCAACAAAAGATGCAATGAATAGGAAATTCAAAGTGCCAGAAGGAAGTTTAACTTGGGTCAGAGAAGCCTATGAAAAAGGCGCAAGTATCAACTTCAAAGGAATGATGGATATCTGAATAAATGCCAACATGAATTTTGACAAATATATCTTTTAATGCCTTGGACAATTTCAATTTTCAACTATGAACACATGAAATAAACCTGAAAAAAATTCAATTTCAAGTTCCACAAGAAAACATCAAAGCTGCAATATTCAATAACTTAATAAAATCAATATCAAATCAAACAGGCAATGCATTTTAAGTCAATAAATTGAAACCTTTATTCATATCTTTTGCAGAGGCAAGGGCCGTGAATGCCTCCAAAATGCCTGACTCTCCTTAATCAAAGTTTCAAATACATCCTATACAAATCAATTAGTTATTATCTACAATAAATTCTGCTTATTTGCAGAAATATATACCTCACAGAGACTGCATCTTGTTGTTTACCTCAGGGTAGTACTACACTGCATTATGAAGGCCAACCTGAAGAAGCTGGAGGACGTTCCCCTTCAAATGGACTTCTGCCGGCTGGCACTAGATAAGATGAAGACGCAGCAGGGCTACCAAACAGTAGAGCATGTCCTATACAACTGTTTTACTTTAGCCTCATTATATGGATACACAATATCTCCTGAGAACTAACTCCTCGTTAATTTGCTTTCAATATTGCCTTTTATAAGACGCTCAGCCACCACCAGGGTGCTGAGCGCCACCCTCTAGAAATTGGCGCCAGAGTTGTCCAACACATACAGAAGAGTATGTGGTCCCAATTGGATGTATTAGCAGAAAATATAATTTTGGGGTATAATACCCCAGAATAATTGCATCCCCCTTTACAATTTGCATCCCCCCAATAAATCATCTTCTCATGCAACTTAACTTTTATATGTTTTTTATTTTTTTAACTAGAATATTAAAATTAAAATATTACAATTAAAATATTACAATTAAAAAATTAAAATTTTAAAATTTTAATTTTAATATTTTAAGATTGATTTAAATTTTAATAGGTAAATTATAATAGTAATATATCTAAATATATTACAAGACATTAGTTATAGTTGCAAACACGTCAAATAATAAACAAAATTTAAAAATGTTTTATTTACTAGCTTGTTGAGTACAGACACATTTATTACATGAACAAACAACAAGAATTGAATTTATCCGCATCATGCGGCCTGCTCCACTATTATTCTAAACAAATGATTGTTTAGAACTTGTATTACCTTTTCCTTGTAATATGATTTGATAAATATATTTTATTTGCTTGACCAACATCATAAGTACTAATTAGTAAGAGATACATGAAAATAATTGGTTTTTGTGTCGTGTGGCTATAGTGGCACTGAAATAATAATAATCAGATGATGACCTGGAAGGTCCAATTTGTGGCTTAAAAAAGCCAAAGTACCATCAAGGATTCACAATTGTTTAAATAAAATTAATCTATTTCTATCTTTTTTAATTTATTTATTTGTTAGCGCAACAGTCAATACAATATTCAATGCATTATAATAAAAATATGTGTCTCATACAGTAGTTTTAAAAGCTATGGCAACAAGCAAAAACAATTCAAATTTAAAAAAAATGAACTCAGATTTAAACAAAATCAATTTTAAACAAATTTATATTGATTTACAATAGATTTGGATTTAGTTCTATTTTGTTTAAAGCTGAGTTCATTTTGTTTAAATCTGAATTGTTTTTGCTTGTTGCGATAGCTTTTAAAACTATTTTATGTAAATTAATTGATTTTACTTACCTTTTGTATGTATTCTTATATGTCTATACTACAATCAAACATTACATCATTATATATAAATAATAATTTTTGAGTCCTAATAAAAACAAAATAAATAAAAATAAAAACAAATAAAACCTGGAACGCCCATGCCAGGAAATCCTGATCTATTAGGGTTGACTGATCCATATTCCTATCACTAAAGCTATGAGTTAACAATAGACAGGCCACAGCCAGATTGAAACGTCTATTCCAGAATACAGAGGAACTATAATAAGATTGATATAGTTTCCAAGTCAGAAGATACCTGAGATATTCCAGGTCTCAGGTCACAGCCAATCCAGAAGCTTCTATAATTAGATGCTAGGCATTCTGGATCCCAAAATTGATGCAAACCTTTCCTATAGAATAAAGGCAGGGAATTATAACATCCTGTTTCACTGAGAAATGAGACAGAAGTCTGCCTGTGCAAATTCTGTGCATTACATCAAGCGCAGGACAGGATTAGCCCTATGAATGTCAACTTATTTGCCTCAACTAAGTCAAGGGATATCTAGGCTGAAGAGGATAAATCAGAAGCCTATAATATTACCTCATTCCAAAACCTTATTCAGGTTTGGAATCCAACTCTGGGGGTGAAACTAGTAGCTTGGGGATAATAGGCTAGCTAGTAAGAGTTTTCCACAGCTAGACATCAGTCTGGCTGCTAGCTTCACACTATAAAAAGTCCTTCCAGATCACTTGGAAGGCAGAGAAATAATATCCATCAACATTACTACTAAGCCAAATAGTAGTAGTGTCAAGTACAATAAGAGTGTATTATTGATACTTTCATAATCCTGCCAAACCACCAAAGACGGTGTTGCATCTCCAAAAGACCACAGGACTCTCCTATTACTTAACTTGAGCAGCAACAGAAATCAGCCAGTTACTGCAATCACACACCAATTGGAAACATGTCTGTCCTTATACAGATATCCCAATCTCAACATGTATAACACACCTAATAGAATTAAAATCTCTTCTTCTTCAAAAACACAAAATCTTGATAGCCCATTTATCTGATTAGCTTGGAGGCAAGGACTTTGGGAGGAAGAATTTGGAATGCTCATAGAAAGCTGCCACCATATTGGGTGGCATTGCAAATTGGCTGATCTCAAGAATGTTGAAGAGATCCTCAGTGTCCTGAGGGGGCCTTTCACCACCTTATTTTTGATCCACTCAAAGACCTTATCAATTGGATTCAGAAATGAAGAATAGGGCAGAAAGAAGAGGAGTCTCATTGGGCAGTCATACAGGCGTTGGCTGGCCAAACAGCTATTTTTATTGATGGGCGGAAACTTGGACACAACCATATCCACTTTGTGGAGCTCAACCTTATCCAACACAACAATGTTGGCTGTGCCCCAGTAATTAATCCAAAGGTACTCCTTGACGGCTTGGAGAAAATTGAGAAAAGTCCTGCTATTGTGGGAACCCTTGATCAATTGGTATTGGTCCAACCCTTAAAGGACCCAGAAGCGCTATCATCAAATAGATCTGGGAACAGACAGCTGCACAATGGGCTATGCCATCCTTGGACCCCTTCTTGACCCACTCATGCCTAGACCTGAGTGAGGAGGAAAACAAAAAATTGTTGGTGTAAAAGAACTGTACGTTGCCAGTCTCCTTAAGGGCCAGATAAGTCTTGGCATAAATGTGTCAATCTTTGATTGTTTTTTGCTGTTCCTATTGTATGGAGAAACTCCAAGGACCTTCCAAGAGAAGCCCAATTTGATCATTGCTTCATAGACAAGGGTTTTGGAGAAAGAAAGTCTGAACTCTGTGGCAAGCATTGATTGGACAGCAATTGTGTTCAAGTGGCAATCCTTGGTAACTCACTGCTTGATTTCATCAATATGAACGGGCTGAAGGAGTTTGGGCTGCCGCTTAGCCTTGGTGGATTCAGCAATTTTCCCAGTGTTGCCGTATTTTTTGTTAATATTGCCAATATACCTGGCCGTGACATCAAATTGGGACGCAATATCCCAAACCGCCATTCCCCCGTTCAAGCAGTTGAGGAGAGCTTCATGCTCATTATTTGTCAACCAACGTCAGCCCTTGGCAGGTACCGCAGCATCCTGGCTAGCAGGCTCAACACAGGGGATAAGGACCTTTGTGTAGAAAGTGGTATCACGCTTGGTTGCGCTGGCGCCGTCAAATGGTGGCATAAGACACAGGTGCAGATGGCTCCTCAATTGTAGCCAATAGCTTGTAGGGGGTGTCAAAGACACAGGGGCAGGGGCAGGAAGTAGCAACTCTTGGATCAGGAGTGCAGGCCGGGTGACAACTGGGTATACAGTAGAGGTGTAAGTAACCTCAGTGTTCCTGGTGACCCTGGTGTATGAGACTTTGGTTGCAGGCCTTGAGAGCGGCTTCTGTCTTGGATTCAGGATGGTTGATTGGGCTTGAGATGCGGGGGTGGTTGGCTGTGCTGACATCTTGGGAGGCCTGTGTGTCCGCATGACTTTCCTTGAGTTGGGTTCTGGGGCTATTCTTAAACCCTCTGGGACTCCCTTGTGGACAGGCTGCCCTGCAGGCTGGTGCAGGAGCTGGTTGAGAATGTGATTGATGGTCCATTAAAATAAAATAAAAATATATTTTTTTAGATTAAATATATATTTATTTGGATTTATTGGTTTGGTTGTGGGTAGTTGTTTTCTCTTGATTTAGCCTTGAATAGTAACAGAATTTCTATATCTGTGATTTGAAGTGTATAATATTGTATTCTTTCCGGGTTTGGATAATTTCAAAGTTTAATAATTTTTATGTCTAATTATAGTTATTGAGATTGAATTTTTCATTTGATTTTAGTTGTGGTGGAGCTTCTTGATTTGGGTTGGTGTTTCCTAGTGTGCTTACTGTATATTCAATTTGGATTCCAGTTCCTGCAATTAATATCTGAGTTTACTAGTGGCATTCAAAAGTGATTTAAAATTTGGTTCTTGGATTTGAAAATCCCGCAATTTTCAAAAAACATAGTAAACTTAATGAAAATAGTTGATGTATTTGAACGTTTCAAAATTGATTCCAGTTAATTAATTTTGTTCATTGGAAATATGCAGTTTGACTTAAACTTTGCAAAGTGTCTATGAGTTCCCAAATTTTCAAATATTCAAATAAAAATAAAAAGAATTCAATTTAATTAAAAAAGGCCATCCCGCAAAAGTGATTTGAAATTTGGACCAAGGATCTGACAATCCCGCATTTTACATTCAGGTTCTGAATTTACAGTAGAAAGCAAAAAAGGGTTGGTTTGAATTCATTTCAAATCTCCCAGCCTGGTTTGTACCAATTTGACTACCTTCTTCAATCCAAACCTACAAATCATTGTAGTCCTCTGTTTCCCTGGCCTGCCTGCCCATAGATTTTTGTTGGAGCTCTATTTAATCCTTAATATGCCTTACTGTCTATTGATTGAAGCTCTGTTAAATATGTCTTTCTAAATGCTGTTTACCTTCTTGAATTCATTAGTGTTGACCTTGGTACCTGTTTTAATGTTTTTATGGACTACTTCCCTTTATTTATGTAGAAGAATCTCTCTAATAGCGCAGAATTTGGTTACCAATCCTGGGTTACTCTTGAACCGCCTTCAGCATCTCATCCATTCTCCCTCTATTGAGAACTCTTTTTTGATATCTGCATGGCTGGGAATGTATCCTGAATATTTCCCCACTATTTATGAGATAGATGTTGAGGTATCCTGTGATGCTCTAGCTCCTCAGATACCAAAACATGTCCTAAGTCAATGCCAGGTGCTGGCTGGGAGGAGTTATCATTCAAAAAGTAATCTGGTCCTTTGGAAAGAGTGTTGTACTTTGCTTGAAGAACAGCTAATCCTTCATTAATTTCTCTAGGACAATCTTAGCATCTCCTCCATAGACCATTTTTTCAGCTTGTGTGCTTCCCTCCTTGATATAATACCAGTCCTGAAACAATCTTCTGAACTCATTCCCTAGGAATTCCTTTCATCTGGGGGTCATCTGGATTATTTTGGTCAGGCAATCCCACTCCTCCTCAGAAGATTTTCTAGTGGCAAATTTCCTGCAACTATGTTGGTACAGGTCCTCCTTCCCCAGGCTATGATAATAAATGTGATAATTATTATCCATGATGAACTATAGAAAATCAATGAAGAATTTAGGGGTTATGAGTGGTATTTATTGTAAACAGAAGAAATTTCTCCTTAGAAACCTTCTGTATTATAGCTGGTGATGGAGTGTGATTAGGTTTGTCTTAATCTTGGGCTTCTTTTCCTTGATCTTGGACTCCTTCTCCTTGCCCTTGGACTCCTTGTTCTTGGGATTTCTGCTCTTGATCTCCTTGCTCCTGGTCTTGGACTTCTTGCTCTTGGCCTTGGACTCATTCTGTAGCTCCCTGAAGTGGATGCCCTCCTTGTTTTACCTTGAATCCCCTTATATAGCCTCTTGTATCAGTCTTATTCCCTTCTGAGATGCTTCTTTTCCGGAGCTTAAACCATTGTTTTCTCTTCATCTATAATAAATTAAACTTTGACACTTACTCTAGCCAACCAGGACAGACTTTTCCCTTTCAGCCCCCTGATTTATTAGGCTTTTCCCCTTGTTTTACCAATAAAAAACATTGATAAAAAAGCCTTAAACTTCAGTCAATCAAATGCCCATAATTGCCAATTCCTTCAAAAAGTTTTTCTGTGCTACCCATTGTTGCCTCTCACTCAAACTTGATGTCATTACTTTCTGCAGAATCCCTTGGCCTGCGTTTTGAATGGTTTCCCTGTTTTTCTGTTACATTTTCCTGTGTCAATTCACTTGTTTTTCCTTATGTAAAGCATAATGAATTTGTCCCCCATGTTGAGCAACTTGGGTTATTGCTGGTATGTTCAAAGCTACATATATAGGTTAGCCTTGCCAATGTACTCCACCTTGTCCTATGCAAGAGCACTACAGACTACAATAATATAGAACTTTAAAGATAATTACATTTATTGGGACTGGAGTACAATTTAGACAGCGGCTGCAATCTATCCAGGTGTAACTAAGAACTTGTTATCATCCTTTCAGGTTTATGTATCAATATATACTTCAACAATCCTTGTTCTTGTCCTTTCAGAAAGTTCTCAGTGGCTATCTTTACAATAGATCCATTTTTGCTGGATACACCTATCCTGATTGGCTGTCCTTGGCATGTGTGCTGCTACTGGCCTTAGCAGGCGTCCATGGCACTTCAGCTACAGCTTACGCTCTTCTTGAGATATACTACTGGTGATTATCAATTGGCTGTATTTTTACGTGCCTCTTATGGCACTAGGAGACTATGCTGTGTTTGGTTGACACTTAGAAATAGTCCCAATTCTATCATCCTACTTTGGAAGGTAGAATTCTGGTATTCATGTTTTCCCTTTTTTGTGTTTAATCAGTGTCAGTAATTTATACTGACTTTTTTCTACCTTGAATATCTTGGTGGCCTGCCAAGCCATCTATTGGAGAAGCTTCCAATATTAATAGCAGGCTTAATTGATCTGAGAAGCCTTTGTGAAGTAGATTTGGATCACTTATTACAAGAACAACCAGGAATACTATAGACTCCAATTATGACTGGTTCCCAATTGGATAGAGCTATTCTGGAATACTCTAGCAAACTGCTGGGTTAATTATTATGGGTTTCCCAGAGGATTGAGAAGAATGTGTTTAATTTGCACTAGCAAACTGCAAGTGCTACTGCAAATTCCTGCAAGAAAGGTTGCCCAGGAACAATATGTTTTGAGCTAAAAATAGAGTCATAAATTAGCGCCGCCACTGCTGGCACACTAATAGATTATGCATTACTCTATGGCAACTAGCACCCAGCGCAGAGTACTATGATATGTAATCCCATGCCATTGCATGGATGCCTGACTCTGGGGGTTGATGCTGGAGGTCTGGGGTCAGAAAGTCTGGACAAGCAAGAGTTAGTGCCGTCAGATGATCTTATCTTGGAAAGAGAGTGCAAGCTCTATAAAAGCCCTTCCATTGGACTAATAGAAGGCAGAAAATAATACCAATATCCTACTGTAGAACCTTTTCACAGTAGAAGAAGATATCCAAGTTCAAAGACCATTGTCAGTACTCAAAGAACTAGCATGCCGCCCGTATAGAAAGCCGCTTGGTAGTTGCCTCCCTTGCCATTGCTAGCTGTTGTTTTACCAAGGAAATCCCAGATGTTGCAAGTAACACTTGTTGCCATAAAATCTTCCCTATCAACACAATGACTAAGATTAAACAACTACTTAATAAAGCAAATTGTAATCAGACTGCCAGGTCTGAGAGCAGAACCAAAAGTTCTGACAATCAGTGATCCTTTTCTGGATGGCAAGCCTTCTGCTTATTAAAATGACAGTTTGAATTGGAGATTATACACTGTATAATAGCTGGCTCAATAAAAAATTGGCCCGGGGATTATCTGCTGTGTAATACTGACCCAAACCAATAAGGAACCAATTATCTGCCGTGTAATGCTAATGTGAACTTGGTATTTCCTAGCCTTTTGCACATCATTTGTTTGATATACTCATATATGCCCCTCAGTCTGGGTGGGGCTGATTTGATACAATTTCCAGTAGGATGGAAGGAGATATATAAAAATGATAATCTATTTATTACACAGTGTGTAATTGGTGATAATTACCATATCAGCTGGTAATTGAACGCTGTATAATAGCCATATCATTTATAATAAACTAGTGATTATACAGTGTATAATTATTACACTTAATAGAATGATAATCTAGTGATAATATGGCGTGTAACTAATAAAGATCTGTGTGTGATGATTAGCCTGATCATTTGTGGTCAATTGGCCTAATCTCACACCCCATGTTTTGTTAAGTGTTTCTCTGCAATTCCCCTCTCTCATCAAAACTCAAAGGCCCTGTTGTTTCACTCTTGCTCTGTACTATAGCCAACAGCAAAATGTTTGCTCTGCTTTCAAAGTTTAACTGTTCCATTCCTGTCTGCTTCTGCTCTTCTGATCAATTCATTACTCTTAATAAATCCTACTTTATATTTTTAAGTAATGTAAATCCAGAACCTAAACGTAAAAATGCAGGATTGTCAAATCCTTGGTCCAAATTTCAAATCACTTTTGCGGGATGGCCTTTTTAAATTAAACTGATTTTTTTGTATTTATTTGAATTTTCAAAAATGCAGGAACTCATAGACACTTTGAAAAGTTCAAGTTGAACTGCATATTTCCAATGGACAAAATGAATTAACTGGAATCAGTTTTGAAGCGTTTAAATCAATCAACTATTTTCATTAAGTTTACTATGTTTTTTGAAATTGCGGGATTGTAAAATCCATGAACCAAATTTCAAATCACTTTTGAATGCCACTAGTAAACTCAGATATTAATTGTGGGAACTGGAATCCAAATAAATATACAGTAAGCACATTAGGAAACACCAACAAGAATCAAGAAGCTCTACCACAACTAAAATCAAATGAAAAATTCAATCTCAATAACTATAATTAGACATAAAAATTATTAAACTTTGAAATTATCCAAACCCGGAAAGAATACAATATTATACACTTCAAATCACAGATATAGAAATTCTGTTACTATTCAAAGCTAAATCAAGAGAAAACAACTACCCACAACCAAACCAATAAATCCAAATAAATATATATTTAATCTAAAAATATATATTTTTATTTTATTTTTATGGACCATCAATCACATTCTCAACCAGCTCCTGCACCAGCCTGCAGGACAGCCTGTCCACAAGGGCGTCCCAGAGGGTTCAAGAATAGCCCCAGAACCCAACTCAGGGGGAGTCATGCGGACACACAGGCCTCCCAAGGTGTCAGCGCCAGCCAACCACCCCTGCATCCCAAGCCCAATCAACCAGCCTGAATCCAAGACAGAAGCCAATCTCAAGGCCTGCCACAAAAGTCTCATACACCAGGGTCACCAGGAACACTGAGGTTACTTACACCTCTACTGTATACCCAGTTGTCAACTGGCTTGCACTCTTGATCCAAGAGTTGCTACTTCCTGCCCCTGCCCCTGTGTCTTTGACACCCCCTACAAGCTATTGGCTACAATTGAGGAGCCATCTGCACCTGTGTCTTATGCCACCATTGACAGCGCCAGCGCAACCAAGCGTGATACCACTTTCTACACAAAGGTCCTTATCCCCTGTGTTGAGCCTGCTAGCCAGGATGCCACTGTTAGAATTGGGGGGAAGGTTAAGAGGAAATAAAACCAAGCTCTCAATCACAATAAAAATTGCAGTTTTAGCAACAACCAAAAGGTTGTTGCCAACAATTCTTGGGTAGGTCAAAGGGGGAAAAGAGTCAACTGAAGACTGCAAAGCAATAGATAAAACCAAATGACCAAAATTACTAACAAATTTTGAACTTTATTAGATTAGAGAATGATGAAGCAAGGTCTTTTACAACTCTTGCATTCATTTAAAGGAAGGGAATGGAATTTGGTTGAGAAGTTGAATGTCCAAAACTGATTGGCCAATGATATAAAGTATTATGGATGCATCTCTTGAGGCAGGAAAATCTGGAAAAATCTAAATGGACAAAATCAAAGGGAAAACTGACTCAACTAAAAATTGAGGAACCTGTCTTGAATGCAATTACCACTGCTCCTGGCTGCTCTTGCACATGATATTTAACCAGAGGTGTCTCTTGGGTGGGTTAGGTGGGGCATTTTCAGACTAATTCAGCAATTAATAATATGAGGACCTTTCTTGGGGTTTTTTCAGTAAATCTTTGGAAAATATCCAGGAGTAAGTTGGCGGAAATTCCCAAGCATTTGGTGAGGATTGAAGTAGAGGCCCAAGGGGGAGGTATAACTTTACAGCCGCAGTACTTGCCAAGGGCTGACATTGGTTGACAGATAGTGAGCGTGAAGCTCTCCTCAACTGCTTGAACAGGGGAATGGTGGTTCTTGATATTGCGTCCCAATTTGATGTCACAGCCAGGTATATTGGCAATATTAACAAAAATACGACAACACTAGGCAAATTGCTGAATCCATCAAGGCTAAGCGGCAGCCCAAACTCCTTCAGCCCGTTCATATTGATGCAATCAAGCAGTGGGTAGCCAAGGATTGACACCTGGACACACTTTCTGTCCAATCAATGCTTGCCACAGAGTTCAGTCTTTCTTTCTCCAAAACCCTTGTCTATGAAGCAATGATCAAATTGGGCTTCTCTTGGAAGGTCCTTGGAGTTTCTCTGCACAATAGGAACAGCAAGAAAACAATTGAAGATTGAAACATTTATGCCAAGATATATCTGGCCCAAAGGAGACTGGGAATGTCCAGTTCTTCTAAATTGAAAAATTGTTGTTTTCCTCCTCACTCAGGTCTAGGCATGGGTGGATTGAGAAGGGGTCCAAGGACAGCGTAGCCCATTGTGCAGCTGTCCATTTCCAGACCTATTTGATGGTTGCTCTTCTGGGTCCTTGCAGTTTAGATCAATACCAGATGATTAAAGGTTCCCACAATAGCAGGACTTTTCTCAATTTTCTCAAAGCTGTCAAGTAGTACCTTTGGATTAATTACTGGGGCACAGCCAACATTGTTGTGTTGGATAATGTTGGGCTCCACAAAGTGGATCTGGTTGTGTCCAAGTTCCCCCCATCAACAAAAACAGCCACACCTCCAGCCACTGGCTTACCAATTGTCTAATGAGACTTCTCTTCCTCCCACCATATTCCCCATTCCTGAATCCAATTGAGGAGGTCTTTGGGTGGATCAAAAATAAGGTTAATAAAGGTATCCTCAGGACACCAGATCTCTTCAACATCCTTGTGGTCAGTCAATTTACAATGCCACCCAATGTGGTGGCGGCTTTTTACAACCACTCAGAATCCTTCCTCCCCAAAGCCCTGGCCTCTGAGCCAATCAGATAAATACGCACTCTGAGTTTTATTTGTTTTTATTTTTATTTATTTTGTTTTTAAAGGGGCTTGAAAATAATACTTTATGCTATAATGACGTGACATTTGATTGTATTATAGACATATAAGAATACGTAGAAAAGATAAGTAAAATTAATTGTACTAGGTAAGAGGACATATATTTTTTATTCTAATGCACTAAATATTCTATTGACTGTTGTACTAACAAATAAATAGACTAAAAAAGATAGAAATAGATTAATTTTATAAAACAATTGTGAATCCTTGTTGGTACTTTGGCTTTTTTAAGCCACAAATTGCACCTTGCAGGTCATCATCAGATACTTATTATTTTAGTGCCACTATAGCCACACAACACGGAAACCAATGATTTTCATGTATTTCTTACTAATTAGTACTTAGGACGCAGGTCAAGCATATTGAATATATTTATCAAATCATATTAAAAGGGAAAGGTAATACAAGTTCTAAACAATCATTTGTTTAGAATAATAGTGGAGCAGGCCGCATGGGGCGGATAAATTCAATTCTTGTTGTTTGTTCATGTAATAAATGAACCTGCACTTGACGTGCTGGTAAATAAACAAATTTATAAATCATATTTTATTATTACACATGTTCACTTTATTAAACTGTCCCTTTATTATTATCAACCTAATTATATATTACTATTATAATTTAAAAATTAAAATTAAAATATTAAAAGTAAAATTATAATTATAAATCTTAAAATTTAAATATTAAAGTTTAAATATTTGAAATTTAACTATTTTTATTAAATTGTGATTTATTCAATATTGAAATATTTGATATTAAAAGTTTAAGTATTATTATATGTATTATTATAATTTTAATATTATATTTTATATACTGAAATTTTAATATTAAAATATGTAATATTAAAATTCTTATAGTGAGATTTTAATATTACATAGTTCAATATTAAAATTTTAGTATTAAAATATAAAAAGTTAAAAAAATTAATTTGCAAGGGGAAAATATTTATTGGGGGATGTTGATTGCAAAGGGAATGTGATTATTCTGGGGAATTATACCCCAAAATTAAATTTTCAGCTAATGTGTCTAATTGGATCCATGTATTCTTCTGTACATGGTGGACAACCCTGGATGTGATTGCTAGAGGGGTGGCGCCCTGTACCCCGGTGGTTATTGATTGTTTGATAAAAGGAAGGCAGGTGAGTGAATTAACTAGTAGGTTTTTTTCAGGGGGCATGTAGTACCCGTATAATGTTGCCAATGCAAATGAGTCATACAGGGAGTTCTCAACTGTCCTATATCCCCGCGGTGTCTTCTGGTGGTCAAGGGCTACGCAGCAAATATCCATTTGAATAGGTAAATCCTCCAACTTTTTGATGTTGGTTTTCAATATGCAGTGAAGGAGGATTCCCAAATATACCACAACGTGGATTCTTTGCAAGGTATACTTTTCTGAGAACATGCATAATTTTTTAGATGTTTGAACTAACCTATTGATATAGGATGCTTGGTTGAACTTGAAGAGGGTTCTGGGGGGCGCCTGACTTGAATAAGCCCCCCAGGCCTCAGTGAACAATATTAATAAAGGTTTAAAATTATTCACAAGGACTGCATCCCTGACTTTATTTGACAGTGCCTTAAATACTTAATTAAAAATTGCAGTTTTCAAATATTCAGTTCCAATTCGAAATTCAGTTTTTATTAAATTCTTTTCATATTTGTTGATATTTGGTAAGGGGAATCTTTGAATGCTTTTGTATATATATTCATCAAAGTTTAATTTGATATCCCCACAAATTTCATTCATTTCTTTGAAGTTGATACTTGATCCTATTTTATATGCTTCCCTCAACCACGGTGAGCACCCCGCAGGTGGTAAATATTCCCTATTTTCAGCTTCACTACTTGAAAAATTAACATATTCTGTTGAATTATTTTATTTATTTGTTTTTTATTTATTTGTTTTACAGGGGCTACCAGTGACTGGTAACCCCTGTTAAACTGCCACTTCTGCGACCTCATCCCCATTTTTCAGGAAATCCTGATCCATTAGGATTGGCTGATCCATATCCCTATCACTGAAGCTGTGGGTTGACATTGGACAGATCACAGCCAGAGTGACACAGCTATTCCAGAATACGGAGAAACTATAATAAGATTGATATAGTTTCCAAGTCAGAAGATACCTGAGATATTCCAGGTCTCAGGTCACGGCCAATCCAGAAGCTTCTATAATTAGATGCTAAGGATTCTGAATTCTGAATAGGGACGCAGACCCAACCCAGAGATTGGAACAGGGAATTACAACATCCTGTTTCACCAAGAAGTGAGACAGAAGACTGCCAATGTGAGTTCTGCACATTATACCAAGCACAAGGGCAGGTCGGCTAAATTGGGTGTCAACTTAGTTTGCTGTAACTAAGTCAAGGTATATCTAGGCTGAAGAGGAGAAATCAGCAGCCTAGAATATTACCTCATCTCAAACCTTATTCAGGTTTTGGGATCCAACTCTAGGAGGTGAAACTAGTAGCTTGGGGATGATAGGCTAGCTAGTAAGAGTTGTCTGCAGCTAGACGCCAGTTTGGCCACTAGCTGTCCACTATAAAGGGTCCTTCCAAGATCACTTGGAAGGCAGACAATTAATACTCATCAACATACCTACTAGTCCAAATAGTAGTAGTGTCAAGTACAATAAGAGCAACTTATTGATACTTTCATAATCCTGCCAAACCACCAAAGACGGTGTTGCATCTCCAAAAGACCACAGGACTCTCCCATCACTTGGCACAAGCAGCAACGGAACACAGCCTGTTGCCGCAAAACACACACCAATTGGAAACACATCTGTCTTCATACAGATATCCCATCCCAACATGATTAACTCACCTAATAAAAACAATCTCTCTTTTTTTTTAAGAATCAGAAATCTTGACACCATTCCTGGTGATGACTAAAATAAATATAAGTAAAACATAAAAAGACTTACTAATTGTTTCCCCTGTGGCCCCCTCATTCACAAGCGCCACTTTGGCAAACTTCATGAGTGTTGGCTGCTCTTCATTAATTTTTCTAGGCTTAATTTCCCTTATATTTCTTGAAACTTGTGTTTCTTCTTGGTTTTCATTTGATAAATTTTCTGGCTTTCTTGAAGCGCTCCTGCTTCTTGACTGAGTTTTGTTTTCATCTTTTTCATTTAATTGTTTTCCTCTTCATTTGTGTTTATTCCCTTTGTGATTTCAGTTCCTTTAATAATTTTGATTTTCTTATTATTTTCTTTGGCCCCCTGTGTTGCAGATCCAGAATGGATTAGACGTAAAGTTGTCCATCTAGGGATTAAGCAATAGAACAATTTTGTAATTGCGCTATTGCATCCTGATTCTACTAGTGATAAAGACGTTTAAAAAGCGCCTAAAACAGGTGTTTGATTTGCCTTTCAAATGCGCACAAAGCACAGGCTTCACTTCTAGGATTATAAATAGAACAACAGAGTTATTTAATTCTACCTCCTTAAGGAAAGCCACAAGGAAGCAGTTGTTCTCTTGCAGCGGACTTTTAGCTGTGCCAATCCACTCTCCTCCATTTGGGAAGTCCTTCTGTCTGTGCCTCCCTGCCTCTGGTGGCAATTCCCCCGCCTCACACTATATATGTGTGATACTATCTAAATAAATACCAGTTTTATCTATACACCTTATTATTCTTCTGTCCTTCATAGGCTGCCACTATATCATCAACAGGTATAGTATTAAGAATTAGGTCACTGACTAACTATTTGTAGAAACTAGCAACCCTTTGCTGCAACTTTTACGACATTGGCGCTCATGTCTTACAACACCACCAGCCCCACCCCTGTGGTCCTTTCAATGAGGAGGGAGGTATATCCCTGGTCCAGTCTACTGCCACTGCTTCTCTTTACCACCAGGCACCGGCCTTTACTGCTGCTAATTCCCATGCTGGAGAAAGAGCAGGCGCTCCCTATGGCCTTCCCAACCTAAGCCAATTCATGCCAGAACACCAACGCCCCCAGGCTATTGTTTTTGGTCAACCACTGCTCCTACAAGCCCCTGCCCCTTTGGAGATGGATGCCAACTCTTCAACTTCCAAGGATGCCATCTGTAATGCCATGCACACCATGGATGCTGGTGCTGCTGGCAATGGTTCTTGCTCTGAAAACCTGGCCATTCAGCAGCCTTCTGCTGAAAACGCCTTGGGTTGCTTCCATAATCTCTCCCAGGTCAACCCTGACCAGCTCATCTGTGACCTCTGTACTGTCAAACATATCAAGGACTACCTACAACAATTCACTTATCCTGTTGTATGCCACAACCAAATGCACCTGGGTTGCATCCAAAGCCTAGTGCATGACCAGGGAATACTGGTATCTAACCAACAGACATTCCTCCAGGTCCTTTACTCTGAGCTTGACAATACTTTCACCACTGTCAATAAGTATCTTACCAAAGTCACCAACGCTCAGAACACCATGCTCCACTGGGTTGATGACATTGAAGCAGGTATAGCTAAGCTAGTTCCAGTACATGTGGTACAGATCCTCACCCATCAGGGTGTAGACGCCAATTGGACTAGTGTGGTTACTACTCACGTGCTGGAGACTGGCCCCATGGTTTAAAGCCTGACTCATGAGGTGGAAGTCCTAGCCCGCCACCTTGCCACCATTCCCTTGTTCACCCCCACATCTGCTGCCACCAAAAACTCCCCTTCCAGCGCCCTTCTTGGTTGAGACATCCTTGAGCTCTTTGATCACTACAAGAAGATGCAGACAGAATTGGTCCAGCAGAGTGCTGATCTTGCCTTCCTGTTTGATGGCTACCACACTGTGTCAGAACATCAGGATTGTCTCAAACTTTGCCAATTGCATGACAGAGCCAACAGCTAGACCCAAGTCAGGAAGGAAAAGGAAGTAATAGCCTTGCTCCAAGCTGAGCTTGCCACCCACAAAAAGTGCATCACCTCTCTGGAAGATGACTTGGATATCACCCGTCAGGAGAACAAGGTCTACCAAGATGAGCTGGACAAGCAACAACTTCTCCTGGACGCCTTCCAGAGCCAATTGAATAGGATGGACAATAAGATTATGGCCTTCAACTTACAGGCTATGTCCATCAACTCCAAGAGTCACCACAGTCCACTGAGGTCCTCTAGTCCTGAGTTCTATCATAGCTACAAAAGCAATGAGGACCACACTTGGTTAGCTCCTAACGCAGTACAAGTATTAGAGCCAGTACTGGAGTCTGAGGATGACGTCCTGGCCACTCCTGAAGCTTCTGGAGCTGCTCAAGACAGAGAAGGTGATCACAAAGCCCAGCAAGAGGAAAATTGTTGCCGCGCCTCTGAGGCTAGGTTTGCTGCCTCCACTCTCAGCTGTTCCTGTCTCACCCGCTCTCCAGTGAGGATCACACCTGCTCCCCTCCAACATGGCTCCAAAAATTTCAATCCCGTCAATCTACCCAAGTTTCACCGCAAGAGCAATGTGGTCATGTTCTTACGTCTGTACCAGAACTCCAAGTATGATGCAGACAATGCCATGAGGGACTCCACAATCATCAACTGTCTGGATGCTGAGACTCAAACCATTATCTTGCCACGTCTCCCTGAGAATGGCTGGACTTTTTCCAACATCTCCAGAGCCTTGACAGAAGAATTTGGTAGCCAAGAAGCACTCCTTGGTTGCAAGATGGACTTTTCTGACACCAAGTTAAAGGTGGGGAAAACCCTAGAAGACTTCACTTCTAGGTTCTACCTTGAAGCTCAAAATCTGTCGTCCATGAGTGTGGTGCAGTTTATTGACTTGCAGTCAGCACTCCTTAATGCTGTACGTATCAACTGGGAACTATCTCTGGCTCTTAAGTCAGGCATTTACAACGCTTGCACTGTACCAGATCTGATCTGCCTCCTACGCACCTACAAGGAGGAGTTCAAAGTCCCTCTCCCTGAAGGCCGTCCTTGCCAGCAATCTGAGCATAGACCCCGCGTGGCTGTTGAGATGCCCAAGCCTTCTGAAAAGGTTGGGCCTGCTCAAGTCAACAATGGCCCCCGTACTTGCTTCAAATGTGGTTTGGCTGGCCACTTCTCTCGGGAATGTAGGAATCTACGCTAAAAGATCCATCATGTAGGCATGGAAGACACTGAGGAAGACTACGCCAAGGACGCTGATATTGAGGAGGACAATGAGGTCCAGTCAAAAAACTACTAAGCAGCCAGGACAAGGAGAAATCCTTGGCTGCCTTTGTAATTTTGACACCCTCATCTCCCCCCATACCACTGCCCCCTGAAAAACCAGATCAGAGACCTGCTGCCTTGCCATCCTCTGGGACCAATCCTAAGGATGAATCCTCTCTGATTGACTTCAACTCCCAATCAATACATGAGGATTTGGAGTCTGAAAGAGTTCAAGAGGACCTCCTTCATTGAGTCCTCACTGTTAACACGCAAACTCATTGGACTACACTTTACCCTGAGGTGGTTATCTCCCGTATAGCTTGGATAACAGTGTCCTTATCCTATGCTGAACAACTGGCTCAACCAGGCGTTGAAGTCACTCATGAGGAGGACAGTGCTGAACAACTGGCTAAACTGCTCTGCACAGTAAATGTCTCAGCACCGCTAGAATCCCTCAAGGAAGTAAGCCCAGCTGTGGGAGCTGCAATGGCTACCTTCCTGGAGAAGTTCAAAGGACTAGGCATACACCAGGTCTCAAAGATTGTGGAGATCAGAGAGGACCGCCAGGATTGCACCTATATCAACCTGGTAGTGAACAAGACTCATGTCCGGGCCATACTGGATACTGGTGCCCCTGGGAACATTATATCCTCACGGCTGATTAAGAAGCTTAAGCTGGCACTGGACTTGGCCTACCATGAAGAGTTTGGTACTGCTGGGCCACAGACCACTAGAGCAAAAGAAGCCTATTCTTCTCTCCTACTTTCCTTTGGGAAGCTAATGATCACTGCTCCTTATATAGTTCTGGAAAACAACAGCTATGATATTCTTATTGTTGAAACTGCAGGCTTGACCCGCCAGCAAGGTTCTAACCAAGCGGGTTTGTGACCCGCAATCCAATTACCCGGTCACTTGAAGCCAGACCCAGAAGTCAACCCAAATTACCAAATCAATCAACATGAACAAATGATGATCCCTCACAGTGGATACCTCAATTTGGCGCTTGACTCATTAGCAGGATCAAGCCACCCCCTCTTCTATCCAGCCGTGTGATCACCAATCATGTTCCTGCTATCCATTGATTCACAATAGCTATATAATCACTATCTCACAATAAAGATTATTATCTATCCTCTAAATATTTTTCCCCTTGTAACTCTTCTAAAACAGCACAGTTACGACATTATTGGGAGTAGCTTCATGGTTCAGTATGGCACTGTGACTAACCATGGAGACCATACATTTGGAATCTTGGGCCATTCCATACCCATGTTCTATCATGGCAATTGCCTGTCTGACCTGTCCTTATGCCGTCTGCACTACATCAATCTGGAGTACGCTGACAGAGAGCTTCCAGTTGCTTATACACTGTGTAGTAAGAAGGTCAAGGTGCTACCTCTCTCAATTGGGGAAGCCAAGGGTATCCCATTCTACGCCTCCTGTAATGTGATTATCCCACCTGGCACTCAGGTGATCCACAATATGGGCCTCTTGCTGGCTCTACCAGCTGGCACTCATGGAGAAATCTTTGGCATCCCTAATGCCTCCAGACTAGAACCATGGGTTGCACAGGAATCCTCATGCCAAGTGAGAAAGAGGTACTCATACTCTTGGCCAACATGAGTTGTGAAGCTATGGTTGTCTCCAAACACCAACTTCTGGCTTATATACGGCTGAAAGAGCATGACAACCTGCAGGAGACCGCCCCCTTTGCAGACTTCTCTGAGTTGGGTCTACCCTGTGAGCAACCACTGGTGCTATTGGTCATAAGCCATGACTGTCTATCCAGCTTCTCCAAAGAGCAAAAGGATCAAGCTATGGATCTCTTTGCCCAGTATAAGAATGTGTTTACCAAGGATGATTATGACCTGGGCAAGGCTGCAGATGTTGCTCATCATATCAACACCCAAGGCAGTCCACCTATCCGCTCCAAACCTATACAGCACAGTCAAGCCAATCATGCCATGGCTAACAAGGAGCTTCAGAAGCTATTGGGATCCGGCTTACTGGTCCCCAGTAAAAGCCCTTGGGCTTCCCCTCTCCTGATTGTCAAAAAGAAGGATGGCAACAACCGTGTGGTGATTGACTACTGCCGGCTGAATGCTGTTACCAAGAAGGATTCATATCTCCTCCTTTGTATTAACAATACCTTGGACCAACTGGGTGGCGCCAAGTTCTTCAGCGCCATGGACCTTATCAGTGGGTACTGGCAGATTGACCTACCCCCTGCTGATCAAGAAAAATGTGCAATCATCACTGACCAAGGGCTATTCCAACCCACAAGGATGCCTCAAGGTCTGTCCAATGCCCCAGCTACCTTCCAACGGGCTATGGATGCAGTGATGGGTGACCTCAAACTCACCAGTGTCTTGGTCTACCTGGATGACATTAATGTGTTCTCTCAAACCTTTAATGATCACCTATGACACTTGGAGGAAGTCTTCCAGAGGTTACTTGCAGCCAATCTCAAGCTCAAGCCACACAAGTGCAACTTCTTCAAGGAGCACCTTGAGTTCTTGGGGTTCATTATTAGCCAAGATGGACTCTGCCCTGTACCTCTGAAGGTGGAAGCCATTGAGTAAATGCAGATCCCGGCCAATAAGCAGAACGTGCAGGTCTTCCTGGGGATGATTGAGTACTTTTGTTGCTTCATCCCCAACTTTTCATCCCTGGGCAACCCCCTTTTTCAGCTTCTCTGAGCTGATAAGAAATTCTTCTGGAGGCCAGCGTACCAATCTGCCTTCAATGCTCTCAAGGGAACACTGACTGCAGCCCCTGTGCTGGCCTACCCTGACTTTGCCAAGCCGTTTGTGGCTCATACAGATGCTAGTCTGACAGCAATTAGGGAGTTCTCTCCTAACTGGACTCCAACGGACTTGAACACCCTGTTGAATACTGTGCATGTATCCTTAATGTTCACAAGAGGAACTACACTGTCACCAAACTAGAGTGTCTGGCTGTTATATACTCCTATCAAAAATTCAGAGTCTATCTCCATGGGGTACATTTCACAGTTGTAACAGACCATGCCTCCTTGCAATGGCTAAAGACCCTCAAGGACCCCAAAGGATGTCTGGCATGTTGGGCCATTAAACTTCAGGCTTATGACTACAAGATCATTCATCAAGCTGGGGCAGCCCACCATAATGCTGATTGTCTCTCCCACCTTCTCACTGTTGCCTTAGTATGCCCCATGGCTGACATTATCTATGACAAGCTTATGGAGGATCCTTCTTTGTGGGGGGAGGAGCCAGTAGAGATACAGAGAGCTCTCAAGAAGCTAACTGTTGATACCAAGGTCTCTAAGGGACATCTCCTGAAGCTTTGTGGAGACTCTTGGCTACCCTACATACTCCCATCCCTACACATGGACTCCATGGTGGCTGCTCACAAGACTACTGGCCATGGTGGCATACAGAAGATTTTAGCTCTTCTACAGCAGCACTGTTTTGGGAAGGAATGCACACTGACGTAGTGGATATGCTATCCAACTGTCATGACTGCAACATTGAGAGGCTTAAGGTTCCCAGGTTTCAACACAGACTTTTACGCCCTGGGTTTGCCTTCCACACTGTAGCCATTGACGTAGTGGGCCCCCTGCCAGCTACCAACAGTTGCAACAAGTTCATCATTGTGGCGGTTGACCATCTGACTAAATGGGTAGAGGCCAAGGCAATTTCCAACCAATCTGCACTGGTGACAGCCATGTTCATCCTGGAGAATATCATATACAAACATGGTTGCCCCCATATTCTGCTGACAGACAATGGTACCAACTTCACCAGTCATATCATCCCCCGCCTCAACCAACTGATGGGAATTTGTGGGACACTATCCACTCCTTATCACCCACAGACAAATGGCATGGTAGAGCGCACTAATGGGGCCTGATCCAGATACTCCAGAAGCTCAGTCACCAACATGAGACTGAATGGGACACCTTCCTGCCTGCAGCCACCTTTGCATACAACATTGGGTGCTATTGGGCCACTGGCAAGCCGCCCTTCCAGCTGCTCTACAGCTGGCAACCAGGACTTCCCCCTTTACTATATTCCTTGGTAAAGCCCAGCCTGGCTGTGTCCCCAGAGGCGTACCTCAACAAGCTGGTTCAAACTTTTATTTGCTTGCAATCAGAGGCCTACACCGTAAACTTAAACCATAATTTTCAAGACCTAGAAAGAGCTGCATCCAAACGCCCCGCCTTACCCACTTACCTGGTAGGAGACTCAGTCTACTTCTTCAGCAATAGAGGGTACAGCCGTGAATCCAAACTTGCCTCCCTTTGGCAAGGCCCAGTTCAAGTTATCCAGAAGACCGGCCCAACTCCTACACCCTTAAGAAGCCCCATTCTGGACAATTGATCACTAGAGTACACACTCAGTATATGTGTGCTGCTCCTAGTGACCAATAGTAAGCCCCAATGAGGACAATAACCCAAAAAAACAAAAGCCTAATTAAAAAATTCCATGGGTTGTTGTCCTGTTTGTAATAGTGTTGCACTAAAGTATGAGGAATAAGAATAAAAGAAAAAGGTGTATATTGGAGACTGACAAGACTCTTCCTGTACCACACCAACTGTTCTACCACCTGAATGACAGCCAAGAAACACAACTGGTTGCCTACAGATCCACAAAGCCGATGACCAAGGATTGGGCAACAAACCCCCACCAAGCAAGACACACAAGTGACCCCAATTTCCACAGGAAAGGCGACCCCCAAGAAGATACAGTCCCACAGAAGACTCTTGCAAAGGGCATACTCTACTGGGACCTGACCACCCACCCACCCTGTAGAATACGTACAAGGCCCACTCAAGGAAGACCCCCATGTTCTCCTCCCGCTTGGTATCACAGCGGTTGGTTCCTTGAAGAACAAGGTTGCCAGCCATCACCATTGGCACCAGATGGGCAGTCCCCTCCACTGTGTATGACTTCAACACTTCCTGAAAGGCTTTCCAAAGACGTGGCTCAAAGTTGTCAGAGGTTTTCCAACTGACTGGTTGAGCCCTGGTAACCCCAGGTGTTGCCCAAGCGCAAAGGACTGACTTCACTATGTTGTATAATGTTCCCTGTTGCAAGACTGAAATACCTTGACCCTCAAACTAGAATTCCTTCAGCTGAGCCTCCAAGTATTCTTCTGCCACCTGCATGGAGAACCGCAAATGGATACTATTACCCTTTTGCAACCCAGTTCCTGTTACCTCCCTGGGCTCACTCAAAGCAAGGAACAGTGCAGCCAACAATGGATCTGTCCCCCCTAAGGCCAGCTGAGGCAACAGTAGCTGATCTAAGTGAACCCCCAAGTCCAGATAGCTGCTGTTCACATCATGCAGGACTACTTGCTTCTCTGCTGCCTTCACCACCTCCACTGCCCTGGTATGCTTGCGCCTTGTTGTGTTCTGAGGCGCAGCACAGACACACAACGGGAAATCCTAACCTTAGGATTGGATTTGTACTAAGTCTTGGTTAGATGACAGGGAAGGCAAATACATTTACCTTGCGGCCCTGGAGGAATAATCTCTACTATTTGTGGCTAGAGAAAGGCACGGAAGTACAGAAGACATAAAGACAAAAATGTGAATAGAACTTAAATTTTATTGGGTATAAAAATTGGGAATATATACTGTGTAGCTTTACCACAAAACAGTACATGGACAGTAGGATCACTTGCCACAAGCATGAGTGGGGCAAGTGAGTTGCTGCAGAGTCAAGAACCTAAACAATTGTATTTCCCAATCCATCCATTGAATCATTTCAAGAGGCAAAAGCAAAAGCAAGAGATTTGCCTTTGAAATGGCCCACCAAAGGCGAAATTGAAATACAGTGAATAGCAGCATTCACAACATTGCCCTCCTCTAGATTGGCCTTAGGGGGTGGTATTTATGAAGGAACTTTGTGTGCACTTGAGCAAAAGGACGGCCACTGGACAGGAGCTTTACAGTATATTCAGAACCTTGCTTAAAGTTCACTTCTAAAGGGCTAATCCACAGAGAGTCCAACTTATGTGCGCAACCAACTACTCTGTGTTGATAGTAAAGTACATGGTCACCAACATCAAATTCAGGCAGGGGGGGAGGGTCCAGCATTATTGGGAGAGAGCTCAAGCATCTTAGTCTTATATGCAGAAGTGTAGGCAGTGGCCTGTATATCAATTATGTGGTTGACTAGGTCCTTAATGTGATTGTCAGGATTCATGGCCTTATCTGAGGTAAGCAGGGGGCCCCCAAGAGCAATGGGGTAGTAGCCTCTTGCCCATACAGCATAGCAAAGGGGGAGTACCCAGTGACACAATGTTTGCTAAGGTGGTACGCAAAGAGAGCGACAGGTAAGTATAGGTCCCAGTTGGCAGCGTCAGAGTAGGTAAGCTTCCTCATGATAGAGACCAGTGTTGAATTTGCATGCTCAACTGCCCCATTGGTAGAAGGATTGTAGGGGGCAGAGAAGGATTGGTGCAATCCCAAAGCTTTGACAACAGAGGTTACTAGCTTGGCATTGAAGTTAGTCCCATTATCTGAGAGCAGCACTTGAGGACACCATGGCGGTAGAAAACATCTTGCAACAGGAAGGCAGCAGTTGTCTTAGCCGTGATGTCCTTTGTAGGGCAAGCCTATTACCACTTGCTGAAGTGATTAACTGCAATTGGAATAAAGCAACACACAGAACGTGAGCAGGGGAGAGGACCTACCGCGTCAATGCTAACAGTTTGGAAGGCATGTTTCAGGGGAACTAATTTGAACTTGTGGGCAGCAGCTCAAGGCCTCTGTAGCTGGCAGTTGTGGCAGCTAGCAATGACGTCTGAGACCAGCAGGCAAAGGTTCTCCCAGAAGTAGTTCTTCTGAAGCCAGTCAAAGTTCTTGGCAATGCCTCCATGCCCAGTCTCTTTATGAGCTTGTGACACCAATGAGAGGCAAAGACTGGGCCGTACATAGGGCAGATACTGGTCTCATACCTTTTTGAAGAGCTGACTGTCGTGTATGAGGGTATCTTTGGATAGCTTGGACAAGGCCAGTTGTACCTCTTTTTTCTCACTTTCCCAAGAAGAAGGGTACCCAATTAGTTTGTATAACTGGTTGGCCTCTGCAGGATGCAAAGCAAGAATGGGCATTCTGGAGAGCCCATCAGTGTTCTGATGTTGAATCCCAGGGCAATGAAGCACCGTGAAGTTGTATCCCTGCAGACGTAGAGCCCATCTAGCTAGGCGCCCTTCAGGTTCCTTAAGCTTCTGTAACTATTTAAGAAAAGCATGGTCAGTGACAACTGTGAAGTAGGTGCCGTATATGTAATGACAAAACTGCTTGACTGCATGCAACACGGCAAGGCTCTCCTTCTCTATGACACTATAGTTCTTCTCATGTTTGTTTAGCACGCAGGAAGTGTAAGCCACAGGATTATCTACACCCTTGTTGTCCAGTTGGGCCAGAATGGCTCCAATAACTAGATTGCTAGCATTGATGTACTGGATGAACTCCTTATCATAGTTGGGATACACAAGGATTGGCGCCTCTTTGAGTTTTTGTTTAAGGGTCTCAAAGGCTTGCTGTTGACTGGCGGTCCATTCAAAAGGAACATTACGTAACAGCTGGAATAAAGGTTCACTATTATTGGAAAAGTCAGGGATAAACTGTCTGTAGTAGCCCATCATCCCCAGGAAGACTTGTACTTCTTGCAAGTTGGTGGGCGGAAACATTTTGTCAATGGCTTCAACCTTCTTAGTCATTGGGCAAATCCCTGTCTGGGTTACCTTGTGGCCCAAGAATTCAAGACATTATTTGAAGAAGGCGCACTTGGAAGGCTTCAGTTTGAGGCCAGCTTCTCAAATCTTTATGAACACCTCTTTGAGATAAGCCAGGTAGTTGGTAAAGGTAGCGCTGAAAACCATTATATCATCCAAGTATACTAGGATGCATGACAACTTCAAGTCACAAAGGATGGAGTCCATGGCCCTTTGGAAGGTAGCTGGGGCGTTGCAAAGTCCCTGTGGCATGCAAGTAGGCTCAAAAAGCCCTTCAGAAGTAATGAGCACGGCTTTCTGACAACCCTTGGGTGATAGGTCAACTTGCCAGTATCCAGACGCCAGATCCATGGCGGAGAAAAACTTAGAGCTTCCAAGATGTTGGAGAGCATCATCAATGCGCGGCAAGGGGTATGGGTCCTTCTTGGTCAAAGAATTCAATCAGTGATAGCCCATCACAATACAATGACCCCCATCCTTTTTCTTTAAGATGAGTATCAGGGATGTCCAAGGACTTTGGGAAGGTGCCAGCAGCCCAGCGTCTAACAGTTGTTTGAGCTCTTTAGATACTTGGGTGTCTTCTACACAACTGCGGCAATATGGTTTAGCACCAAAGGGGGGTGTTGCCAGTGTCAATCTGATGGATAACACCTTTGGCTAACCCATAATTGGTACTGTCCTTAGCAAAGGTATTGGGAAATTGGTCTAGTAAATATAGCACCTCTTTCTGTTGAACCAGGGACAGTTGTGGGAAGTCTTGTGCAGTGAACAAAGATAGGACTTGCAGCTCATCCTCTGGTAGGTTAAATTCTTGAAACGTGCAAAGGGATGAAGAGACAGGACGTCAGGAGCACTCAACAACTTGCCCCCTAGATACAGTCATGGGGATTGCAGTCAGGTTGGCTACCAACAATTGAACAGGGTCTTTATGAGAGACATCTAGGATTTCAGGACAGAGGTAAGGTTTGTTGCGTCCTAAGGAGGGGGGAGAGTACAACTCCAAGAAGGTGTGTTCAGGTAGTTCATAGGATATCTGGGAGTCCAGGATGGCCTGGGAGCCAGGTGGGATGGTGACAGCAGACGTGGCTAGGAGAGGGATCCCTTCAGACGCAGGACAAGCCATGGGTGGACACTTCATGTTTGAAGAGTGGGTGCAATACTTGAGGTTGAAAACCCCAGTGGGATATTCCAAGGCACAAGTCTTGAGGTGTTTCCCAAGAACTTTAACTGGCTCTTCAAAGATTAAGGGGACTTCATAGCCTAGAATAGAGAGGTAGCCATCTTTCAAGTTGATTATCCCATTATATTCCCTAAGGAACTGGGTGCCACTAGGAGATTGTAACTCTCATTTTCCAAGACAACTACTGGCGCAGCTAGGAGAAGCTTGCCAAATTGCATGGGTAGATCGGATTAAGCCCCTATGGCGCAGGTCATAGACAGTCCAGCCGTG
The DNA here is from genome assembly GCA_014839935.2 of Entomophthora muscae. Lineage (NCBI taxonomy): Eukaryota > Fungi > Entomophthoromycota > Entomophthoromycetes > Entomophthorales > Entomophthoraceae > Entomophthora > Entomophthora muscae. The sequence goes on along the minus strand of QTSX02005069.1, from coordinate 103,993 downwards.
CCATACAACTGATGATAATTAAGGTCAGGGGCAAGTTTGAGTTTCTTCACAAGCTTGGAGGAGACAACAGTGACCGGTGAGCCAGTGTCTAGAACAGCCTTGATCTTCACTTTTAAATGGATATCTCTACTCAAGTGGTAGTGCAACCAAAGGGGGGAAAGACAGCCAGGATATCTTGAGCCTCTGCTAGTTCCTTATCCCACTTCTCAATCATACATCTTAATCCTGGGAACTCCTTATAAACAGTCTGGAGGGGGAGCAAAACAGATACATTATTGAAGACAGCATCAGCAACCTCAGCAGCTTCTTCTGACACTCCACTAGCACGGGGGACCTCTTAGCCTGAGTGAAGTAAGGGCGCAAGACAATTTCTTTGGCTTCAGGCAAAGGTTTAGCGGTAGTTGCAGTCTTTCCTGAGCGTAACTTATAGGGGACTGTAATGGTTTCAGGAACAGCCAGAACAGAGTACCCATATGCATCAGCGTTGTCAATATCAGAGCCATCCAGGTCAGAGACATCAGAGATATTGTGAAACAAGAGGAGGATAAGAGGAGCCTCATTATCAGCAGGCTCATATTTAGCCATAGAGGGAGGGATTGGAAGAGACTTGGAAGAATTGTCAACCAAGAGCGTCTCTGCCTCTAGGTTGACTGCTCTTTTCCTGCCTGTTCCTTTTAATCAGCTCCTTCAACCCGCGGGTTGGTGCAGACTCAAGAATGATGACCTATCTGACCTCAGTTGTGGCAACCTTGGCGTTGAGGTGGATTTTGCAAGTTCATGGTAAGAATGCAAGGACCATGGGAAGATGAACCAGAGTTAGAAGTAGCTTGACCTTCCCTAAAAACTGCTCCAGAGTGGGTAAGGTGCATATCTTGCAACAACATCTTTATGCTCTGTATGGAAGAGAGCATAGCCTTATGGGCTTTGAAGTGAAGGCACAGAAGTTGGTTAACCTTGAGTGCTTGAGCGCAAGCCATGTAGGTTTCATGGGCTGTCAACTGTCTGCTTGTAATCAGTTGCTGTCCTTTCATGTAGAATCTGTCTGCAAACTTGGCTAGTGTCTCTTTAGGCTTGAAAGCAATATGCATGAAGGCATCCTTCTTTTTTTCAGGCTAAGGTCACCACCAAACTCATCAATAAGAAGCTGCTTAATATCTTCCCACGTCTCAATGAAGGGTAGTTCTGGCACAACTACCTCTTGGCAGGTTGGGTGTAGACAGGTCAGAATGTGTTCCTTCTTGACTTCATCCAAGGCTCTTTGCATGGCAGTTTTGTAGATAGTTAGGAAAGCTTCAATGGTTTAGGTTCTGGGGTCAAAGACTTGCTTAAAGGTAGGCTTGAAGTGAGTTTTGGGAGTTGGGCCACCATTGTTGCTATCAAGTACGTTTATACGCAGGGAAAACTCTGCTTCAGATTCCAAGGGGGCTGTCTAGTCCATAGCTGGCAAACACTCTCTTCCAGGGTGGTAAGAGGCTCAATAGCTTGGGCCCCAGTATTGACAGCTTGAGTGGTCTGTTGTGCAGTAGTATATAAGCGTTGACCTTGGGTGGTCACTATTGTGGAGAGTTCAGCCAGCCGTGAAGTAAGGAATGGCCCCACTGAGAGGCAAGGGGAAAATCTATCATTCACATATTTGATCACGTCTGTCAGGAAGCCAGTTGTAAGTAGAGGCCTTGGGCAGCTCAGGGTGAGGTACGGCCAAGCCAGTGGGTAGGGCCCACCATAGAATGGGTGCTAACTTGATAATATAAGATACAGATTGCCCGAGTAAGGACCAAGGTCCGGAGTTGGGGACCATGGAATCTAAAAATCCTGTCAAAGTAATGTAGAGTACTCCAAACAGTTGGGTAGAGGTGGTCTCAGCTGCAGCAGTGGGTTCCAACGGGCAGTCTGGTTGTGGTGTTAAAGGAGGAGTCATTGGAACAAAGTAGGCAGGCAGGTAATTGTACTTGTCTTTGAACAGTAAGGGTGGGATCTTGACCCTCTTTCCTTTGTGTCCTATGTACTTGGTACTTCTAGTCCTTGCCAAAGGGTCAGCAATGAGGATGGTTTCCAAGCTGTACTCTGAATAGGCCGGGTTGGGGGTATTCAGTAAAATGCACAGGTCCAAAGGGGGCTCCCAGGGGACGGTATAATGCCTGGGACAATTTGGCAGGTTGGTCTTGGGGGAAGCGGCAGCCTGGTGGTCTACTTGACTGGAATTAAGATGGAAGATCACTAAGACTAGATAGGGTAAGATTTGTTCAAACCAAAGATTCATAAAACTTTATTATCAAAAATGACAATGGAGGTTTTGCCGTACTGCCAGGGTTTTTGTACCCTGGGACTTTGCTTCTTCAATTTTTGCAGGGTTTGGGTTTTCAGACAAGGCACTGGCGGGGTGTGGGTCTTGGCTTGGGGTCTCAAGGGCGGCAGATCCAGGTTGTGCTTGTTCTGGCAAATCAGAAAGGCAACGCTTTGTTTTGCTGCCACTTTTCACTATGTCACCTGAGTAGTCCAATTGCACTACCCCTTCTGGGCGGGAGACTGGCAGTTGCTGGTGGCCATTGGCAAGGTTAAAAATAGGTTTTGTCTTAACCTCCTTAAGGCAAGTTGCAACCTCTGCATAGGTTTGGGTCTTTGGTGGCCCAAGGTTGGCATCAATCTGATGACTATTTGGGGAATTGTCTCTGGGGGGCTGGCGGGTCTTGGAGTAACTTGTTAACTTAGGTTTGCAATTTAACAAGTGGGCGGTCTCCCGTCCACTTTGTGTGACTTGAGTGATCTTTGGAGGGTCCTCTGTAGTAGTCCGGCAGAACGTGGAGTAATTTACCAATTTGAGTCTGTCTTTTAACAGATTGGCGGTTCCTGGACTGGTCTGGCAGGTTGGATCTGCCTCCTGGGAACCAGGGTTTAACTCTTGGGTTTTCAATAAAAGTATTGAAATGTCATTCATGACAATGTCATTCATCTCTTGTATGTCTCTATCCAGCTCAGTGTGGTCCCGCTTCAACTGATCCACCTTGTTAGCTAGGGCAATTAATTCTCTAGTGCATTCAATTTGAGGTGCACCAGATAAACCAGGGCAGCAACCATCTTCATCAACAACCCCAACTGGACTAGCAGCAGTTGCCATCATTCCACATAAGGCAGCAAGTTCTTGCTGTAGCTCCACAACTTGGGTAGTCAGTTCAAGAACTTGGGGGTCAGATTGAGGCGCCTCAGCAGGACGTCCCTGACTGCAAGTAGTCAAACATAGTTCTCAAATGGCATCCCATATTCTCTGCTCCCTATCCACCAAGTCATCAGACGGGGGAGAGGGCGGAACATCTGACTTGGGTATAGATAGTTTATTTACTTGACTTTGGAGTTTGGCTATGGTAGCAGCGGTGGCTGCTCTTTCTTGCTCAAATGCGGTACTGAGTTCATTAAGGCCGCTAGCAGCAAAGTCCGCTACCTGCTGTAGCTGCTCAAAGGAACATGTACTGAAGGCATTGAGCTGTTGCACAAGCTGCTCAAAGTCAGTGAGATAAGCGTTTAAGGTGGAATCCACCTGAGCTTGCCAGGGTTGTTCTAGCTGGTGAACTTGTGTAGACGTTCTCTCACGTATTTGGGGATAGACTGGCGCATTTGTTCAATAGAATTAACCAAACGGGTCTGGGAGGTGACAGAGTTGCGTTGATTGTCAGATACCAATGAAAACAGGGAATGAATCCACTGTTGATAGGCAGCAAACTGGTCCCAGTGATGAGTAACTGCAGCTTGCAGAGATGTGATTTCTTGGACGTGGAGCCCCAACACCATTTGATGGTGGGCCAAGGCAGGCTGCACAAAGGATGATAGTAAGTGCTCAGCGGAGCCAGCCGCTGAGAGGAGATGTTGTGGAAATTGAGGAGCCACAATTAATTTGTAGTATTCAGCCCAACTGAACTGGAACTGAAGGCAAGGGATGGCTCCTTCACAGGCTATCCCAAGGGCTACCAACATGACTTGTTCTAAGTCAGGGGTACCCATGGGGTAAGCAACCAGGCAGGGACCATTCCCGAGGTTCAGTATAGTGGGGGTGATAGGCTGGTCAGCAATATCTTCCTCAATAGGAGGACTGGTTATTTTGGGTGAAGTCAACTCTTGTATAGGCGGAGGCAAAGGACCTGAAATGTGGATGTGAAGGGGATAACCAAGGGGCTTACAGCCCCTGCAGTGAGCACCATTTTTGTTGTGTTTTGAGGCGCAACACAGACACACAACAGGAAATCCTAACCTTAGGATTGGATTTGTACTAAGTCTTGGTTAGATGACAGGGAAGGCAAATGTGTTTACCTTGCAGCCCTGGAGGAATAATCTCTACTAGTTGTGGCTAGAGAGAGGTGTGGAAGTACAGAAGACACAAAGACAAAAATGTGAATAGAACTTAAATTTTATTGGGTATAAAGATTGGGAATATATACTGTGTAGCTTTACCACAAAACAGTACATGGACGGTAGGATCACTTGCCACCAGCACTAGTGGGGCAAGTGAGTTGTGCAGGATCAAGAAACCAAACAATTGTATTTCCTGATTCAGTCATCAACTCATTTTGAGAGGCAAAAGCAAAAGCAAGCAATTCATCCTCAAAATAGCCCACCAAAGCAAAATCAAAACATGGTGAATAGCGGTATTCACAACACGCCTCTTTGGAATTACCGCTTGCACCTTCTTCAAGACTCTTCTTGCGACTCTTCTAGAGGGACTGTTCACCATAGCCGTCACCTTGAGACGCCAGCCATTTTTAAACCTGTTGTCTAATCCAGTGGAGGGAAATGTTGCAGATCCTGAATGAATTAGACGTAAAGTTGTCCATCTAGGGATTAAGCAATAGAACAATTGTGTGATTGCGCTATTGCATCCTGATTCTACTAGTGATAAAGACATTTAAAACGCGCCTAAAACAGGTGTTTGATTTGCCTTTCAAATGTGCACAAGACACAGGCTTCACTTCCAGGATTATAAATAGAACAGTGAAGTTATTTATATCTACCTTCTTAAGGAAAGCCGTGAGGAAGCGGTTGTTCTCTTGCACGGGACTTTTAGCTTTGCCAATCTACTCTCCTCCATTTGGGAAGTCCTTCTGTCTGTGCCTCCCTGCCTCTGGTGGCAATTCCCCCATCTCACACTATATAAGTGTGATACTATCTAAAATAATACCAGTTTTGTCTATACACCTTATTATTCTTCTGTCCTTCATAGGCTGCCACTATACCATCAACAGGTATAGTATTAAGAATTAGGTCACTGACTAACTATTTGTAGAAACTAGCAACCCTTTGCTGCAACTTTTACGACACCCTGCCAGAACTCCCACAAACTGTAGGCCGTATCAATGAACTTCAGACTTAATAGGATTGTTCCCCAGAGATTTAGTAATGCTTCTTTGTTCTTTTTGTCTATAATATTTCCTAGTTTGTTCATAGCATTTTCTTTTGGCTGGATTAGTGGCTGGCCCTTGTCACCCAGCTTTCCTGTCACTATTTCCCTGATATTTTTTTCTATTTCAAAAACATTTTGCAAACTGTACTTCTAATTTGTTAATCAAGTTATAAATAGTTGACATTTTTTTGAATTCCATCAAAAAACTGGTTTTTATAGTACTACCTTCAAAGCGTGAATATTTTTCATCATCATTAATAAATTAAAGACCATAAATGTAAATATTGCATTAAAATATTGCAATTAGATGTCAACTCTTGGTATTTTGATATTATGTGCATAACTCAATGCATTTTGTTTAATAAAATCCATTGTAAACTTGGCCTTTTTTGTTGTAATTTATTTAAATGGACTGTGTTTATATTAGAGAGCCATTAACGCTTAGTACAAATATTGATACATAGTGCATTTTACAGCCTGTATATTTACCTATTGGTAACAATTCTGTAAACTTCTTAATCAGATTTTGTGAGGTAATAATAATGTAATGGATTAATAAATTACTGTTTATTACCATTAATTGGCAGATTTTTTTGCTGTGGCAATTGTGCATTTTCTGATATTTATGCACTAGTATCCAATTGGTTGGTTTCACATCCAATTGCACAGGCAATAGGAAATCAAGCTGCTACCCCAAGACCGGATGTGGCCGGGGTGGCAACCATGTTTCCTATTGCCTGTGTGATTGGATGTGTAACCAACCAATTGGATACTAGTGTGTAAATATCAGAAAATGCACAATTGCCACAGCAAAGAAAATCTGCCAATTAATGGTAATAAACAGTAATTTATTAATCCATTACATTATTATTACCTCACAAAATCTGATTAAGAAGTTTACAGAATTATTACCAATAGGTAAATATACAGGCTGTAAAATGCACTATGTATCAATATTTGTACTAAGTGTTAATGGCTCTCTAATATAAACACAGTCCATTTAGATAAATTACAATGAAAAAGGCCTAGTTTACAGTGATATTTATTAAACAAAATGCTTTGAGTTATGCACATAATTTCTAAATATCAATAATTGACGTCTAATTGCAATATTTTAATGCAATATTTACATTTATTATCTTTAATTTATTAATGATGATGAAAAATATGTATGCTCATAATTTTAATCTATTTGTAAAATGTAAAACATTGTATTAATTATGGAAATGTTGATAAAGTAAAAAGAAAATATTATTAATTATGAATTAAAAGAGAGATATCAATTTTAATAAGTTGTCACAAAGAAAAGATTTATTTACTAATCAAAGGACGGGAAGGGGAGGAGATGGGCAGAATGAACATTGCCTTCATCTGTGCCTGTGAAAGGGGCAGCATCAGAGATAGTGGTGAGGGAATGGGTGGTGGTTTGGGAGTCAGGGTTGAAAGGCAGGTGGTTTGAAGGGGGGTTGGGGAGGCAGGGTTTGTTGACTGGGAAAGGGCAGCAAGAACTGATTGCTTCAATTGCTTGAATTCTTCTTCTGTCACATATACTGGCTTGACAAAACAGATGGACTGGTGTGGGGGGAGGCGGAAAACCTTTCTGGACTTATCATTATCACTTGCATAGAAGATGATGAGATCAAATAAGTCCTGGATGGACGCGGAAGGGAAAAGCTCATACCCCTTATCAATTTGGGTGCATAGTTTATTGTAAGTGGCAGGCTTTAAGCGCCTGAGAGCAAAACCAAAATTATAGAGATATACATCTGCAAGATGCATGTTGACGTAGTTAATGGGGTAGGGCCAACAAGTATGCCCTGCAGCCCTTATTTCTTGGGTAGCCCATTCCCGCTGCTCTATCTCTGCACTCAGTACAACTGTGTACACAGCGTTTTGAGTGACCCACTCTTCCAGCATGGCCTTGAGCTCCGTCTGGTAGGCATACCCATCTGCACTGTTTGATATTATCAAGTAATAATTGACGCCCAATGGGGAAACTGCCAATAAAACCCCAACAAAACAATACAATATTGGGCCGGGCTTGTACACGTCAGACTGGATACACTTTTCTCCATAGTCTTGAATACTTGTAGAAATCTTGGCGTATGACAGGAATATTATGTCTTATGGGCCCTCATTGCCCTCCCTTTGATAAAATTAATAATGGTTGCATTGTACGGGTTGATATCCACCAAACTGGGGCCACTGAGAACCTGATTGAACAATATTCTGACGGCAACAACAACTATGTGCATCCACAAATTCACTGTTCTCTTATTTGTGAAAATGCTGTGGAGTCCCAGTTAGAGATGGACCTGGACCAGGGACATCTGCGGGTCACGTTCCATAATGGCCATCATAAGGGGATGAGCTGTGTCACCTTTGGTCAAATTACGGGCACCAGTTGGGACTTCTTGGCAGGGGGGCCACAGTTGGCGTGGGCTTATAGGGTTGAAGCCACAGTGGACTTTGTAAAACCCATTGTGGCCGCAATTTCCCCAAGGGACATAAGCATCCCTTGCTTTTTAACCATTTTGAGAAAAATCTCCAGAGTGGTCAATTTTCTTCTGAAACTTGCAGGCTGATTGGCTAGGGGAGGGATGGGTCTGTCTTGGGAACCAGACAGTGCTATATGATTAACTGTTTTGGGATTCTGGGCTCTCTGGGTGACCCCATGGCTCAAATGGCTGGTTTCAGATGCTGTTGCTGATAAGGGATTTGGGTTGGCAGCTGCCTGTGCATGGTGGGCAAACAGGGCCATGCTGGAAGTTGCAGGAGAAAGAACATACTCCTGGGTGGGGCTTGCGGAGGGGCCTGCGGGTTGTGAGTGGCCATAGACAGAGGCTTTACCGTTAAGAGCCACAGTGTAGCCCTGCATGATTTTGTCAAGGCCAGGGAACAGCTTGTTGACTTGGTTGTTATTGAAATAAGACATAATAAAAAAAATTATTAAAAAAATTTAAACTCAAAAAGAGATATTTATATTTTAGTCTATTTTATTGTTAAGTATGTTAAGTTGGTGAATAGTAGGATCTAAATTTTAGCTGTCTTAAATTAGAATAGGGTGATTTTTGAGAATGCCTATGATTCCTAAAAGAATTAGCACAAATCCACTCTAGATCCTTTAGCATCCTTTTTGAGATGCCCATAAATTATATTTATTTCAAATTCACCTCATTTTTGATTTGAAATTTGGTTCTGGGATTTGACAATCCCGCAATTTCAGATTTGTTAATTTTTACATGATGTCTATGATTTTTTTGAAATACAGAAAATCTCAAATTGTACATTAGAATCCTGCATTTCTGATTCATGTATCCTGCATTTGTTTGTTGTGTTTTGTCTTTTGTTAGTTGAGTTATCTGCTCAAGAGATTCAAAATTTGCCAATTTACATAAACCAAAAAAAGTCAAATTAAATGGTTGCTTTTATTAAATATTTTAATTTTCACTCAGCTGAGTTGCCCGCAAAAGTGATTCAAAATTTGGACCAAAGATTTGACAATCCCGCATTTTTTTGTCCAGGTTCTGAATTTACAGTAAATAAAAACATTTTTAACTTATTTTTTATTATTGGATGTGGTTGCAACTATAACTTATGTCTTGTAATATATTTAGATATATTACTATTATAATTTACCTATTAAAATTTAAAACAATCTTAAATATTAAAAGTAAAATTATAATTATAAATCTTAAAATTTATCTATTAAATTTTAAATATTCAAAACTTAACTATTTTTATTTAATTGTGATTTATTCAATATTGAAATATTTAATATTAAAATTTAGATATTAAAATATTTAAAATTAAAACTTTAATATTAAAACTTTTAATATTAAAATATAAAAAAATTAAAAATAAAATAAAATTTAAGTTGCAAGGGAAAATGATTTATTAGGGGATGCAAATTGCTAAGGGGGATGCAATTATTCTGGGGAATTATACCCCAAAATTAAATTTTTGGCTAGAGCATCTAATTGGATCCACGTACTTTTCTGTACGTGGTGGACAACCCTGGATGCAATTGCTAGAGGGGTGGCGCCCTGTACCCCAGTAGTTGTTGAACATTTAATAAAAGGAAAGTGGGTGAGAAAATTGACTAATAGGTTTTTTTCAGGGGGCATGTAGTACCCATACAATGTTGCCAATCCAAAGGAGTTGTACAGGATGTGCTTGACTGTCCTATACTCCTGTGGTGTCTTCTGGCGTTTGAGTGCTAAGCGGCATATATCAATTTGATTAGGTACATCCTCTAACTTTTTGACATTGGTTTTTAATATGTAGTGTAGGAGGATTCCCAGGTATACCGCGTTGTGAATTCTTTGCAAGGTGTATTTTTTGGAGAACATGCACAATTTTTTGAATACTTGAACTAATCTATTGATATAGGATGTTGGACTGAATTTGAAGAGGGTTCTGGGGGGCGCCAAACTTGCATCAGCCCCCCATGCCTTGGCAAACAAAATGAATAAAGGTTTAAATGTGTTCATGAGGACTGCGTCCCCAACTTTGTTTGACAATGCCTTGAATACTTCATTAAAAATTTCAGTTTTTAAATATTCAGTTCCTATTTGAAAGTTGGTTTTGACTAGGTTTTTTTCATATTTGTTGATGTTTGCAAATGGGAATCTTTGAATGCTTTCATATATATATTCATTGAAGTTTAGTTGGACATCCCCGCAAATTTCATTCATCTCTTTGAAGTTGATATTTGCTCCTATTTTGTATGCTTCCCTCAACCATGGCAAGCACCCTGAAAGTGATAAATATCCCTATCTTTAGCTTCAATATTTGAAAAATTATTCATATTCTGTTGAATTATTTTATTTATTTGGTTTTTATTTATTTATTTTACAGGGGCTACCAGTGACTGATAACCCCTATAGAACCAACTTGGCGTAAAAGCCGCCACTTCTGCAACCTTTCCCCCATTCCTAGTGATAACTAAAATAAATATAAGTAAAACATAAAAAGACTTACTAATTGTTTCCCCTGTGGCCCCCTCAGCCACAGGCGCCACCTCAGCAAACTTCATGAGCGTTGGATGCTCTTCATTAATTTTCCTAGGCTTAATTTTTCTTATCTTTCTTGCAACTTGTGTTTCTTCTTGGTTTTCATTTGATAAATTTTCTGTATTTCTTGAAGCGCTCCTGCTTCTTGACTCGGTTTTGTTAACATCTTTTTCCATTTGATTGTTTTCCTCTTCATTTGTGTTTATTCCCTTTGTGATTTCAGTTCCTTCAATCAGTTTTATTTTCTTATTGTTTTCTTTGGCCCCCTGCCAGAACTCCCACAAACTGTAGGCTGTATCAATGAACTTCAGACTTAATAGGATTGTTCCCCAGAGATTGAGCAACGCTTCTTTGTTCTTTTTGTCTATAATATTTCCTAGTTTATTCAGAGCATCTTCTTTTGACTGGATTAGTGGCTGGCCCTTGTTACCCAGATTTCCTGTTACTATTTCCCTGATATTTTTTTCTATTTCAACACCCTTTTGCAGGTATGCTTCTAATTTGTTTATCAAGCTATAGATATTTGACATTCTGTTTGAATTACATCAAAAAACTGGTTTTTATAGTACTACCTTCAAAGCGTGAATATTTTTCATCATCATTAATAAATTAAAGACCATAAATGTAAATATTGCATTAAAATATTGCAATTAGATGTCAACTCTTGGTATTTTGATATTATGTGCATAACTCAATTCATTTTGTTAAATAAAATTCATTGTAAACTTGGCCTTTTTGTTGTAATTTATTTAAATGGACTGTGTTTATATTAGAGAGCCATTAACATTTATTACAAATATTGATACATAGTGCATTTTACAGCCTGTATATTTACCTATTGGTAATAATTCTGTAAACTTTTCAGTCAGATTTTGCAAGGTAATAATAATGTAATGGGTTAATAAATTACTGTTTATTATCATTAATTGGCTGATTTTCTTTGCTGTGGCAATTGTGCATTTTCTGATATTTATGCACTAGTATCCAATTGGTTGTTTTCACATCCAATTGCACAGGCAATAGTAAATCAAGCCGCCATCCCAAGACCAGATGTGGTTGGGGTGGCAACCATGTTTCCTATTGCCTGTGTGATTGGATGTGTAACCAATCAATTGGATACTAGTGTGTAAATATCAAAAAATGCACTATTACCTCAGCAAAGAAAATCAGCCAATTAATGGTAATAAAAAGTAATTTAACAACACATAACATTATTATTACCTTGCAAAATCTGATTAAGAAGTTTACAGAATTATTACCAATAGGTAAATATACAGGCTGTAAAATGCACTATGTATCAATATTTGTAATAAATGTTAATGGCTCTCTAATATAAACACAGTCAATTTAAATAAATTACAACAAAAAAGGCCAAGTTTATAATGAATTTTATTAAACAAAATGAATTGTTTATGCATATAATATCAAAATATCAAGAGTTTGACGTCTAATTGCAATATTCTAATGCAATATTTACATTTATGGTCTTTAATTTATTAACAACAATGAAAATATCCATGGAAATAATTATATGTTACCACATCAAATGTACAACATTCTTTACATATGGAATTCTAACAATGTAAAAAAATATATTATTAATTATGAACTGAAAGAACAAAATTAATTTTAATAAGTTGTCACAAAGAAAGGTTTTATTTTACTCATCAAAGGACGAGTAGGGGAGGGAATGGGCATAAAGAACATTGCCTTCATCTGCACCTGTGAAAGGAATGGCAACTGTGGTAAGTTTGACTCCCCGGATATGAATCCCTTAAACTTGACTCCCTGGTAGTTGACACTATAGTAAAGTGAGAATTCAGCTTTTGCCCTGATCAACAACTGGAAATCAACACTTTTTTAATTAATGGATCTTGATGTACTGAAAACTCTTAATATAAAACCTTAAGCTATACAGCTATGGTATACTAAAGTAATCCCAGAGAGCTCAGAAATGCAATAAAAACAGTACCTAAATTAATAGGAATAAGGAGAAAAAAGCAATTATTTCTCATTTTACTATGTAATTTACACTCTTCATTATAAAAATATTTTTTATTTTCATAAAAATTAAAATTTCAATGATTCAAAAATAAACACAAACACAAAAAATAAAGTTATGCAAAATATGAAAAATATTAATGTTTATTTGATATAGTTCATATATGTAAGGTCTTGCCCATAATGGCGCAAGGTTATAAACTAGGGCGTGCAAGGCATTAGGATTCAAATTTAAAAGATATAGAAACGTAGGAACTGTCTGTAAGATAATCTTAGAGCCCTGCTAAAAACCTATATTGTGTTACAAAAGGAGTGATTGAGTGTAAAAACCCTAAGCAAATAATATAAAACAAAGTATTTAATAGTGAACAATTTGTAACTAAGGGAATGTCAATATTAGGATATTCTCCATCCGCAAATTGGTACATATAACTATTGAACGCTTCTTTAAGGGAAAACAATGGAAACAACAAGCCTAAGACTTGTTGTCTTACAAGTTCCATCTGTTTAAAAGAAAGGAAAAACTAAACTTTGAAATGAAACTAATAAAAATGTATAAATTCTTAAAAATTAAGATCTCAAGTTAAATTGGAAAAAATTGAAGGGGAAGAAATCACTTAGAATTTTGGCTTAAAGCCTACTCTTCAAAAACTCCTTTATTTATAGTATAAAAGCCTTTTTGGTAGTATGTGATAGTCAAGGAGTAGCAGCCAAGAACAGGAGCAAGCTGGAGAAAGTTGGGAAACCCAGAACCAGAAAAGGGGAAACAGAAGCCAGTACTATACGCTGATCAGTACGTTGAAGCTGGGAAGAGATTGGCAAAGACGTAAGCGGGAGTTTGAAAGGTAAAGATAGATGAAAATTATTCTAACTTAAAGTATAAATATATGTGGATAATGAATTGGCGGTCAGAGAGACAATGAAAACAACGATTCAAACGCAAATCACAAAAAACAAAGGTAAGAGTACAGAAAATACTAAATTATTAACAATTTAACCTAAATTTTGGATATTAATAAATAACCCAAAAGATAAGTAAAAAGTGAAATATAACTTAATTATCTCAAGAAGCCTGCCCTTTGGGGCAGGGCATGACAATATAAGCACAACTGTGAATATCATATGTTTTATTTGGAAATTAACAAAAATTAAGATATTTCACTCACTTTCAACTATAAATATTCATCTCAAACTTATAATGCATACATAGAACAATCACTTCTATCTAATTAAGTTAAAAAAACTTAAAATTAAAACTAAAAACTAAATGATCAAAGCTAATAAGTAAAAATTAAAGTTAAAAAGTTAAAGTTAAAAGTAAAAATCATATAACCAAGCAAGCAAGCTTATTCCTTGTCATTCTTTCCCTGTTTCATTTTGGCCCCTTCCAGGAGGGCAGTGGCAATAAGCTCAAGCTGCTGCTTAAGCTCAGAGGCCTTGTACTTGTGCTTGGCCGCACCCTGGATGGCCTTGGTGAAGAGGGTACAGCAGGTTGTTGGCTTGGTGGGGGGACGCGGTTGGAGAGATCACGCAGCTTGGAGATGGTTTTCTCCTGCTTGTGCTGCAAGAGGGAAAAGAACTTATTGAATTTTTGGTGGAGCCCAAAGTTGGCCTTGAGGTGTTTGTGATAAGCCTCTAGCGCTGAGGTGGTCTTGAGCTCACCATTCACTGCTGCCCGGTACACATTCCAGCTGGCCTTGGCATGGGCCTTGCCTCACCTCTGCGTGATGACCTTCCCAATCCACTGGGGCTCAAAGTACTTGAGGAAAGGCTTGAACTCCGGGTGCTTCACTATGTAGGGATCTTTTGAGAGCACCTCAAACCCCGTTGCAGTGTGCTCTGGCTTTAAAAAAGCCAAGGCACTAAATTGTGCCAGCATAAATCTGCAGGTGTCCAAAGTATCCCTCCAGCTCAACCTACTAAGCTTGGTGTGGGCCTGCATGTTACAAGCAACTGCTTAGCAGAAGTGGAAGTGGCACCCCTGCACCTCCCCACTAAACAGCTGCTCAAATGCATTGAACTAAGCAGGCTCAAAGTCCATAATGCACACGCAAGGACCAAGAGCTCTTAGCCTCGCCTTTTCCTCCAAGTCCAGGGTGGCCTGGTCCTTGTCAGAGGCAGGTGGGTTAGCGCGGGTGTGGGGGGGAGTCTTCTTGGATTCATCATCATTGGCGGGAGGAAGGAGGGCAATTTCTTGGTGGAGGATGGAGAACGCGCGGGTATAGATGGCCTCAGTGGCCCTGGGAAGAAGAAAGAACGCGAGTGAAATCACCCAGATGTCAATCTGGGATGAACCATCCAGAGCTGCTTGAACATCTGGGGGAAAGTGGCAAAGATACCATCAACTAGCCAGGTTGACGCCCTTTTCAATTCCATCAGGTTCTGCTGAGTTGAGTAGCAGATTATACAGTCCTTGGCTGCAGGCCTGTCATCATGAAGCAGGAAGCGCTCCCCACTTGGATACTGCTTAAGCTCATGAGTGAGCATGAGCTCAGAGAGGACGTCAGAAGCCTTGGGGGAGGGGGATTGGCAGCAATACACTTATTGCTGATGAATTTGACTAACTGCTCCTGTGTTGGTACCAACTTGAGATTGTTGGGTTTGAGATGTTGGAGGGCCTTGATGGCCAGATCTGATGCGCAAAGATGAGAGGATGTGGGTATTACTTGCACAAGGTACCACTTTAACATCCGAGTGATTAGATGATTGGGGGGCTCACAAGTGTGCTCCCCCTTCTCCAAGGTTACTTGCTCCCAGCCCTTGGTGTTCAACCGGGCCCTGCAAGTCCTATCCTTGCAGACAAAGTGCTTTCTTTTGGTCTGCTGCTTTTGGTTGTTGCAATTAAAGATATAATTGTCAGCAAAGTAACCAGGGCCGCCCTTTACAGACATGACCAGAAAGTACCAGGGGAAGCGCTTGGGAACTTTAAACTCTCTGTCCATGTTGCAAATGTTGTGGATGGTCAGTGGATCCCAAGCCACATGACAAGAAGCTTTAAACATCTTGGAGTAACCCTCCGGCTCATCTTGGGGGTCAGATGAAGAAGGAGGGGAAGAGCCATTGGGAGGGGAAGGATTCTTCAAGGCCTTCTTAGATGCCTCCTTTTTCTTACCAGAAGAAGAGGTGGGCTCCTTGGCAGCCTTTGCCTTCTTGGTCTGGCGCTCCTTGGTAGGCTCAGAGTCGGCCTCTGAGTGATAAAATGAGTGGTTGGTAAGATCACCATCAGATTTATTGGGGGAGGATTTTTGGGGGGAAGGTGAAGGGAATGTAGAAGATGAGGGTGGAGGGGGGAGGAGTAGGAGGAGATGGGCTTGGAGACTTTGCCTTTGCAGGCTTCTTGGCATGCTTGGGGTGGAGGCATTTTCTTTGGAGCTTTTGGAGGCTTGGCGCTTAGGCTGTTGGCTGTTCTTGCTTGATTTTGTCTAAAGAAAAGTTTATCATTGTAAATAAAATGATTGAGAAGATATTGCAAACACAAAGAGGTAAAGTAAAGCAAAAGTTGAATGAAAAGTATGCAAATAAAGTTTTATTTATCAAAAAAAAACATAAAAAAGTAAATAGAAGCAAAATAGAAACTCAAAGTGTATATATAAAGGTTAAAACATAGAAAATAAGTGAATTTATGATAAAGCATCAAAGATGTTAGGTTCAGCATAACATCTTAGTGTTAAATCAATGTAAAAGTTTAATTTAAAAAAAATGAAAATTATATGGAGAGCAGCAGAAAAAGTAGTAGATTATAATAGCAAAAAAATATTATGTGGAATTTTTTTATTGAGAGTTTAAAATTCAAAACATAGTAAAGTGTTGAGTTTGGCACTGTCAATCAGCCAGAAAAAGCCAAATTCTCACTGTCAAGTATGCCAGAGTCAAGCAGAAACATCAAATTTACTATGTTTTTTACATATAAAACTTGCTTAAATTTAAACCAGGTTTGAAAGTTAACCCAAAAGCAAGGCAGTTTTGTATGCTCAAAAATAAAATAAAATACAACATAAGTTAAAAAAGTAAATGAATGGGAATGTGTTTATTAGTGTTTAAGTTATGCTGGGAGTGAATTATTTACCATAGTGTTGGTTAAAACTTTAAGAAGCTCTCTGTACTAATTCCCAAGTTAAAGTGTTGAGTGGGTGAGTGTTGAGTGGCGCTCATAGTGTGTCACATATTAATTTAGCCTTAATTCCAAGCCTTTGATTAGTTAAATCCAAAACCAATCAGGTGTCAAGTGGATAGAGTCAAAGAAAGTGTCAAGTTTCAGTTTTTTATAAATTACATATGAAATCTCTTAATAAATTGGGCTTAATTTATGTGGCATCACTTAATCCAAAACCCCGGGAATGACATAATGTAAAACAAGTGGGGTATTTGATTAATATCTGTACCACTAAATCCAGTATAGTGGTGCTTGGGAGCCTAATCAACGACTATGGACACTAATAATAAAAATATAATAGTAAATAGCAATTTTTATATAAGTGCATAAGTATGTTATTAATAAAATTAAAATTTGGCTTAAAAAGTGTCAAACTGGTCACTTTTGGGTTTAGAGTGTCAAACACAGGTTTTTCATTTCTATTAGTAAATTTACTTATAAATTGCCCCTTAAATTAGTATTTTAGTTAATCAATTTATTAAACAGAGTCAAGTTCAAGTAAATTTAACCTTGGTTTTTGGTTTCAAACCCCCAAATTACTAGTAAAAATTAGCTTAAAATTGGTTAAGCCAAAAATACTAATAGATTAACATATGTGGCACTCGACTCCCTGGTACTTGACAAAGTGTCAATTACCATGGAGTTGAGTTTAAGGGAGTCAAACTTACCACAGTTGCCAAAGAAACGGCATCAGAGATAGTGGTGAGGTAAGGGGAGGTAGTTTGGGAGTCAGGGTTAGAAGGCAGGTGGCTTGATGGGGGAGAGGAGGCAGAGTTTGTTGACTGGAAAGGGGCAGCAAGAGCTGATTGCTTCAATTGCTCAAATTTGTCTTCTGTCACATATGTGGGCTTGGTGAAACTGATGGATTGGCGTGGGGGGAGGCAGGAGTTCTTTCTGGACTTATCACTATCACTTGAATAGAAAATTACAAGATCTGATAGGTCCTGGACAAACACAGAAGGGAAAAGCTCATAACCCTTATCAATTTGGGACACAGTTCATTGTATGTGGCAGGCTTTAAGCGCCTGAGAGTGAAACCAAAATTATAGAGATATACATCTGCAAGATGCATGTTGGAGTGATTGATGGGGTAGGACCAACAGGTATTCCTCCTAGCCCTGATTTCTTGGGTTGCCCATTCCTGCTGCTCCATCTCAGCACTCAGAACAACTGTGTACGCGGCACTTTGGGTAGCCCACTTCTCCAGCATGGCCTTGAGCTCCGTCTGGTAGACATACCCATCTGCCATGTTTGACAACATGGAGTAATGCTTGACCCCCCAATGGGGAAACTGCCAACAAAACCCCAACAAATCAATACAGGATTGGCCCGTGCTTGTATACATCAGACTGGACACACTTTTCTCCATAGTCTTGAATACTTGCAGAAATCTTGGCGTATGACAGGAATATTATGTCATTATGGGCCCTCATTACCCTCCCTTTGATAAAATTAATAATGGTTGCATTGTACAGGTTGATATCCACCAAACTGGGGCCACTGAGAACCTGATTGAACAAGATTCTGACGGCAACAACAACTATGTACATCCACAAATTCACTGTTCTCTTATTTGTGAAAATTCTGTGGAGTCCCAGTTGGAGATGGACCTGGAACAGGGGCATTTGAGGGTCATGCTCCATAATAGCCATCATGAGAGGGTGGGCTTTTTCACCTTCAGTTGAAGAACAGGCACCAGTTGGGTTCTTCTTGATAGGGGGCACAATTAGTGTGGGCTCACAGGGTTGCAGCCACAGTGGACTTTGCAAACCCCATTGCAGTTGCAATTTCCCCAAGGGACATAAGCATCCCTCGCTTTTCAACCATTTTGAGAACAATCTCCAGAGTGGTCAATTTTCTTCTGCAACTTTCAGGCTGATTGGCTAGGGGAGGGATGTGTCTGTCTTAGGAACCAGACAGTGCTATATGATTGGCTGTTTTTTAGGATTCTGGGCTCTCTGGGTGACCCCATGGCTCAAATGGCTGGTTTCAGATGCTGTTGCTGATAAGGGATTTGGGTTGGCAGCTGCCTGTGCATGGTGGGCAAACAGGGCCATGCTGGAAGTTGCAGGAGAAAGAACATACTCCTGGGTGGGGCTTGCAGAGGGGCCTGCGGGTTGGGAGTGGCCATAGACAGAGGCTTTACTGTCAAGAGCCACAGTGTAGCCCTGCATGATTTTGTCAAGGCCAGGAAACAGCTCGTTGACTTGGTTGTTATTGAAATAAGACATAATAATTTTTTATTAAAAATTTTAAACTCAAAAAGAGGAGTGTATATTTTAATTAATTTTATTGTTAAGTATGTTAAGCCAGTGAATATTATGATCTAAATTTTAGCTGTCCTAAAATGGAATAGGGTGATTTTTGAGAATGCCTATGATTCCTAAAAGAATTGGCACAAATCCACTTTAGATCCTTTGGCATCCTTTTTGAGACACCCATAAATTATATTTATTTCAAATTCCTTGCAATTATGATTTGAAACTTGGTTCTTGGATTTGACAACCCCGCAATTTCAGATTTGTTAAGTTTTACATGATGTCTATGATTTGTTTGAAATACAGGAAATCTCAAATTCTACATTAGAATCCCGCATTTCTGATTCATGTACCCTGCATTTGTTTGTTGTGTTTTGTCTTTTGTTAGCTGAGTTATCTGCTCAAGAGATTCAAAATCTGCCAATTTAAATAAACCAAAAAAAGTCAAATTAAATGGTTAATTTTATTTAATATTTTAATTTTCACTCAGCTGAGTTGCCCGCAAAAGTGATTCAAAATTTGGACCAAGGATTTGACAATCCCGCATTTTTATGTTTAGGTTCTGAATTTACAGTACTTTTATCTATTTAATCTTTTTATTTATTTAATTCCTTTATTATTATGTTGGTTCTTTTATTTTCATGTATTCATTCTTAATTATTTCCTTAATATCATCTTTATTTCTCTGTCTTTAAAATATTTATATATTATTTATTTTAATCTTTTATATCTTTTTTCTCCTTGTTCCTTCTTCTTCTCTCTTTCCATTCACTATATATATTTCTTTTACCTAGTCCTTATGCACCTTCTTTCTTCTTTTTCCCACATATGTCCTCCATCTGGGCTTCTCTATCCTGGCAGTTCCCATCAGTCAACATCTCAGATTCAGGCAATAAGTCCCCACAAGCAAATCAACTTAGACTTGGCCCCCATCAGTGACCTACACTTTAGGTCATCAGAATCAAGCATTACTCATGCATTACAACTGTTTTTACTCACCCAGGTGATTAGCTTGGGCTTTCAGGTGGAAATTTACCAACTTCACTTCCCAGAAACATTTGAATTGTTTATTTCAGTAGCTGCTTCTCTAAACAGCTTCCCAGTTATGGTTCTAGATGAAAACCATCATAATTTAAACTTTCATAATGTAACATTCTCCATGCCAAAATTCCCAAAAAATATTTTTGTGATTTTATTGTATGCAGATTGATTTTTTTAGCTTAAATGATAGTTCTTAATGTTAAAAGTTAAATTTAATTTTAGTTTAAAAGTTTCAAGTAAAGCTATAAAAATAAAGCCAAAATAATTTTTGGATTGTCAACATGGAGGATGTTACATTCTGATTGTTGCCCTCTAGGCAACCTATGCTTTCATAATAACATTAAGCCCTTTTAAAACTAACCATAAGAAATAGGCAGAGAAACTTACATCTCTTTTTGGGGGAAGTTACCCAGCTATATATAGTTCTATTTGGTCCCAGGGCTTTAATATCATGAGCTTATTTCTCCTAGGGCCTATATATATACCATTACATATTACTAATAAGTGTATCTCCTACTAGAACTCTAAGATATAAAGAGCAGGTACTAACCACATTATTGGGTAAAATCAATCATTCTAGCTGAGCAAAAAACAAAACAATCAACATTTACCTCTGTTAGGCAACTATCTTTTCTTTAGTCAATAGCCTCTCTTGCTTTCTAAACTGCTCCAAATGTGGTTCATTGCTTTACTGACATCAGCATCTTTAGGCACCTATACATGCACATTTTTATAGAAAAAAAGCTTATTTGTCAATATAGTATAATTTTACTATTCCTCTATATTTAAGAGCAGTATATGAATTTGTATATTTTTGCTGGGCCTCAATATTAGTCAGTATATTTCAGTTGTAGGGAGATATACCATGTTTTTCCCAGAACCCTGGAGACCTCTAACCATGCAATAGAAAAATAAAATTAAGTCCCCAATCCCAAAAGTAGACTTGATCATAGACTGTATATTTTCAGTTTAAAATGACAGTCTCAGTTAATTCACTGACAAATGGCCCATTTGTGCTCCCTGGTGAGCAGGGTTGACAGGTGTGTGGATTTTTCACTTTTAGAATTTTCATGGTGTTGAGAATTTTTTAACCGTTTTACTGGTGTATTTGGGATCCACTCCAACAATATCAGTAGTCTTCTTGCAGTCACTGGTATTGTGTATCAACTTGACAAAGATAAGGTGGTTTATGTTTGGGAAAATTTTCTGATTTGAATTTTTGGGTACAGTTAAATTGGGATCCTGTACAGTGACTGGCACACAAGGCATAGGCACTTTGTTGTAAAATGCTGTGACCTTATTTAACACCTGCTTTCTCTCCACAGTTCTATAAAAATCTGGCTTTTTGTCATTATATTGGTCACCATTGCTTACATAGGGCTTATGGCTAGTATCAAGCACTGGCTGAACCTTTTTTATCATGCTTGTTGGGACCAACTCTTGACAGGGAAAAGGATTAAATACCAAATAAGTGAGCTCAAATTCCTTGGTGTTCACTTTAATAGATGTGACAACATTTGTAGCCTTTCTGGATAGCTTGGGCAGCCTCAAATTTATGCTCTGCACCAACCTAACCTTCACAGTTTGAACTGATTGTTGTGTCCATGAAACCTCAATAATATACACTGTCTCTTTGTCTTATTTCTGAGTAGGCACTTTTGTTGCACTCACTTGATTTTTTGACCCACAGGGTTGTCCCCAACCACAGTTCACACCAGTTATGTTGCCACTTGGTTTCTGTGTCCCTTTCATTTTATTGTAGAATAAAATTGATAATCAAGCTAGATTAAAATACAACCCTGGTTTTATAGTTTGCTTTTTATCTGGATATAGTTATTTGATTATAATATACATTTCAAAATGCCTCTGTATAGGGTTTTTTATATATATATTAGTAATTTTTGGCTGTACATAACCCATTATAGAACCAATAAATTAATTTTCAATCAATTTCCCCAGAATTCATGCCAGATTTAGACACTAAGAAAAACACTTATGATTTGTGTTTCAGATACTGTGTCTTATTTTATATAGCTAGGTATTATGCTTGTGTATAGCTCATTTTGTATAACAACTGAGTAATTTTGTTTTATTGTTAAGTTGCTACTGCACTTCATTTTTGGTTTGAGTTTTAGCTCACTTCACCTGAGTTTATTTAGTCATAAATTTGCATAGTAAACATATTTACACTAAAAGACAAATGAAACCATTTTGTTTGTAATTCTATGTATTTTTTACTATATCTTGTTTATTTTCTCTTGTAGTCGGAGTTGTTTGTTGCTGTATTGGGCCATTTTGCTCAACACCCCCAAATCCCTATTAATAGAGTGCATGTTTTTCATCAATCCTTAGATTTTGTTTTAATATGAGTTATTTTTGCTTAGTATCATAACTTTAAAAATTACTGTATTTTCTTTATTTAAATTTATGATATTTTTATCACAGTGTATGACTTTTGTGTTTCCTGATCTAAACATAGTAAATACAATAGAAAATTGGATGAGTGTAAGTTATTATGTTGATATCCTGATCTTCCTGTGTGATTTTTGTGTGTTGTGTAAACAATATGCACATTGTGTGTTTACTTTTATTCACTCATTGGACCCTAAGCATATAATAAATATAGATCACATTTTGTGTTTGATGTTATATTTTGTTCTATGTGTGACTTTGGTTTCCTTTCATCTTATTTTGGTTCACCCAACTCAACAGCTGTGAAAAGTGCAGTATAGTATTTTCGGAGATGAGTGAAGTTTATGTTAGGCTGAATTGATTTTGTCCACATTTTTTGTGAAAATTACTGTATCACAATCTTTTTCAAAAAATATTACATCACATATTCCTACAGATGAGACAGGGATATATGTAGATAGGTTATATATGTTAACCTTTTCTTGATGGTTATTTAAAAAAGTGAGTGTCGATTTTTTGGCTTTAATACCCATTGATTTAAAAGGGTTGTCATTAACAAGTACTTAAAGCAATATATTAAACTGTACTCTTTTTATACCATATCTATTAGCTGTTTAGAACCATTGCCACAAAAACAATATATGATTTCCGAATCCAAACGAGATTTGTTGAAAAATCCTATATGTATATACTAAATAAATCACCAAGCTGGTATAAAATCAAGAAAATAAAAATCCAATCAAAAACAAAGTTCCCTTAATTGTCTGACTTAAAACTTGATGATCACAAAGTTACTGTTAGTTATTTTACAAAAATTTTAATAAGCAATTTTAAATAAAAAAACTTGATAGTTAATTTATAATATAAATTAAACATATACTTTTAATTGTGAAGACTAGCATTCAAAGAATCTTTAAAATACATATTTATAGGTGGAAGTAGGGCATGTAAAAATAAAAAGATGAACAGGATGAGATTCGAACTCATGCCTCCGAAGAGACCACGGCCTTAACGTGGCGCCTTAGACCGACTCGGCCACCTGTCCGATCCGACTTTTTTTCTTCAAAATTGCAGTATATACCTATAAATATTTTAAAAAACTGCTTTTGGATACTAAACACTCCTTTGAATGTACATAAACTAGCTATAAACCCTTATATTAATAATTTGTATAATTTTTTATCAAGACATGAGTAATAAATAAACTTTTAATTTTAGTATTCCTTAACAATTTTATCAAACGATTATTATTTTAAAACAACTTTCTTTTATATGTGGTACTAAAGTTGGATACTTAATTTTTGTTCTTCCTTATTTTAGTTTATCATGAAATTATCATGAAAGATTATTCGAAAAATTTCACAAAAAATTCTTTTAAGATTGCTTTTAATCCCCTTTTTAAGATATTAACTTATTATCTTAAACCATCTCTGTTATTGTCACAATTCATTTGGAAAGTGGTACTTTTCTAATAATTGTAATATGTTATTTCATCAAAAAATGGGTATTTAAATATTAAAAAAGCTATTTTTTCAATTTCGAATCAAAATATCTCAAAAAGTATAATGAATACACTATTTTTAACTTACAAAATCATGAATTACCATCACAATACAGTAGTTTTCAAACCTGTTGAGATAAATGTATACTAGTCAGGTTAGAGCACATGAACTCAGTCTAAAAAAAATCAAAAATTAAGAAATTTATATTAAATTACAATAGATTTGGATCCACTTTGATTTTGTTTTTAGACTGAGTTCATGCGTTCTAAACTGACTAATATACATTTATCTCAACAGGTTTGTAAACTACTGTATTGTGATGGTATTTCATGATTATGTAAGTTAAAAACATAAAATCATGATGTCAGAAATCTTCAGATTAAGGTATTTTATAGCCCACCAAGATGCCATCCTGAGAATTCTAACATTAGGAAATTGCAGGAGAACCTGTGACTTTGGTGTATCACGTGGCATGAAAGAAGTTGTTGTGATCATCAGGAGCAAGAAGTCTGACTGGGCCTACAGCCCAGAGGCAATGTGATGTTCTTCTCACTTCTAGATATAGGTTCATAGTTGTGTTTATATATTTTACTATAGTATTTATACTGTATGATAATAGTATCATCTTTTGCTCTATTAATATAGCTCAAAAATTGAAGGAAGTTATTTGAGGATTAGATTACACTTCATTGTAAAGTCAAAAAGGAACAAAATAAAAATATGTCTTGATTCATATACTGACATTGAGGCTGGCCCAGCTGCCCATGTTATTTCCAAGGTTAGCTTACAGAACTAAGATGGAGACTGATGTATTATTAGGGCAATGTGGCAAAGGGCCTAACATTGACAGTGTGTTTTGAAGGGAAGCTCTCTTGATAACTTCCACAGCATCAGTGTAATTGATACATCATAAAACTGAGTCCCTTAATCAAGTGAAGTCAGTTGTCTACCAGGGCCACTTCTCAGGTCTAAATAGCCAGTGGATGGCTACTAGTTGGTGGATATGATTGTTCACCTAATCAGAGATAATCTGATAGAATAGGCTTGTGGGCCTTTTATCTTAGAGTGGTTGTCCTGGCAACCCAATCTATGATGGAATAATTAATTGTATAATATCCAAATGTTCCTGTCAGGGATTTTAGTCCTGACTCTAGGGCTTCAGAAAATAGTCACCCCCAACTTGGCTCTATCCAAGTGTTGCAACTGAACCAATTATAGTTCAGTATTTATATTGATGAAACAAAAGTCCAATAGAGAGGTCAATAATAGTAATAAGATAATATTTATTGGAGAATAGCGTAATTGATAGACTATATAGAGGAGCCACAAGTATACCAGGTGGTGGCACTATGGATAGTTTGGTATAAGGTTTTGGCTAAGAATATCTTAAGAGAGGGATCAGCACATCAAATTGACAGAGCTCCTATTCAGGAGATCATGCCTGTAATTTGACATTGGCCTCAGGATCCCTTATAATTTTAGATACATTAGCAGGTGGGGGAGTAATATTGGTTGCAAAATAAGAAACATGTTTTTATTAATTTAAATGATGTCATGTAATTAATGAATCTTCCTAAAACCAGGGGTTGAACTGGAAACCCCATGATTGATGCTAGTGTTAGTTTAAAGATTGGTTATCAACTTACTATGTAAATTTATGTTTGTATTATTCAATTTATCTTTAAATATATCCATGAAAATGTTAAGATGATCATAAAGTACCATATCTTACAATTGGCGTCTTATTGGCCAAACTTATAGCTCCTGTTGCTTACTCCTCACTCTATTCTATTTAAAATAGTTGTTGTTACTTCTGGTTCAACCATTAAAGTTTTTGAAAACCTCTCATTTCTATTTTCAAATGGTACAAACTAGTGTTTGTTCCTATGGATTCCTTGGTTCTCTATTATGATTGGCAAGGATATGAAAATTCTCCTCTCTAAATTCCTCTGGTCTTAAGTAAGCATAAAAAATCCTTTTCTTCATCCCCACAACCTCAATGATCCCTTCTTCTATTTTCAATCATTATTCCGGTATTTAAGGTAGCTAATTATTTAGCTATTTTACTTGTTCCAGCAACATTAAATATACCTTCTTATGATCTGCTTCTACTATTCAGCTTAAAATTTTAGTCATTTTCTCCAATAGGAGAGAAACTTCTATTTCTCTTTCTTTTGACCCTCCTTTTCTTAGGAGTCCTAGCTTTGAAAGGGTTCAATCTTCAGACTGACTGGCACAATTCTTTCCCTGATGATGCTCATAAGGAAGAAGCCTTTTCAATGAATGATTCAAGTATGATACTGGACATTGGGAGCATAAGTTTTCTTATTGTCACAAACATGCTAATTGTTCTGATGATCCTAACTTGCCTCTTGTGCATCCTCATGCCTTGTTTTATCTCTGTTATAAGGTGGTTATTGTAAACTAGCCATTACTGACATCAGTATACCTGCCATTAATTAGGCTCCAGTTTGAGGCTCCAAATAGATCTATAGGACAGATGGATAACCAGTCCAGTGGATTGACGGGTCATAACCTCAGAGGGTTATTTAGCCCATCAAACAATCATAGCAATTGATGGGCTGAATGCTAATATGATCTGACAATGAACCATGATCAGAGCATCAGTGGCTAAACATTATTTCTAATCCCCTATATAACTCTTCCCTTGTTATCATAAATAAAGGATTGATATTGATGAGGAGCAACTTGTGGGAAAGCTTCAAATATGGAATTTAAGAAGAGAAAAAGTATATTTTATTGGATAATACTTTAGACTTATATAGAATGTGCTGTGGCAGGGATTTAAGTTGGATCAAAGATAAGGATGGTCATGTGCAGGATGGGTTAAAGTCTCTGGATACTTGGAAAGTCATGTGATATTGGCTTGTTGCTATTTCTGGCATGTCAAACTGCATATTGGAAATGTACCAAATCAGGCAATGACTGGATGTTAAGTGGATTGGCAGTAGCCAGAACACCTGTACATCCAGCTCCTTGACAATATTTACATTTATTATACTTTATTATACATACTAAGTTGAAGAAGAATCTTAACTTAGTCTTTGATAAATTAATAGGTTGTAAATTGAGTTAAGCAAGTTAACAACAACATAGAGTATACCTGTCAAGTTTATACTTCTAGGAAGTATAATAAACAAAATAAAGGAGAAGATTAAGAAGAGAATGATACTTTATTGAATATGAATATAGCTTAATATATAGTATCATGACAAGCCACATGTTGTCCATATACATCATGGAGGTCATGGGGCTTATCTGAGTAATGTTCCTCTTGAGTCACGAGGCTTAATCAAGTTGTGTTCCATTTAGGACCTGGATTGAGTGATCCCCGTCATAGATGGTTAACTTATAATGATGCCACCAGTTTATTGACTGGGCAGTGAACCACTTGGTGAGCTGCTTAGTGATTTACTCAGGGTGTTAATTCCCCAAGAGGGAGTAATTGAAGATGTTGCAACATCTCCCCCTGGGGTGCTGGAAGGCGGAGCCTTGGGAACCTTCTTGAGGGTATCTGGTATACAGGCCTGGTACTGATACAGTTTGGCATTAGGAACAGGGAGTCTTGAATTTTGTTGGGCTACTCTTGTCTTACACAAACAAAGTTGATCATGGTGCATACGTTTTAGTTTGGTTCAAGTTCCAATCCCTTTGATGAGGTATGTGTTATTGGGTTTCACCTCCATGACAATGCCTGGTCTGCGCAATCCTGGGTCTAATTTGTGCTGGTTGTGGTTGACAACCCAGATCTTGTCTCCAACTTGGAACCTTTCTTGTTGTAATGGGATTGCTTCTCATTGAACTCTTTGCTGTTCCATTGCTTCTTGGTCCTTTCTGGCTTGTAGTACTTTTGGGTCGTTGCTGTCTGGTATCTTCTTGGGAAGTGGCAGTCGTAGTCCCGTGGTAGTACTGACAAGTGAAGGTTTCTGACCATAGACAAGTTCATAAGGGATTTTGCCTGTATTGCGGTTGACTTGTGTTCTGCAGACCATAAGAGCGGTTGGTAACATGTCAACCCAGGCTTTTGGATTGTTGGCAGATAACTTACTTAGGGCTTCTACTAGAGAGCTGTTTAGTTGTTCTACACGTCCATTTGCTTGGGGATGGTATGGGCTGGCTGTGATGTGTTTTATTCCATTTTTGGCAAGGTATATGTTGGTGTCAATAGCTTTGAGTTCAGTGCCTCCATATGTGATTAAGAGGTTGGGCTTTCCAAACTTAGCTATGATCTCCTTACCAATGAACTGTCTCACGTCATTGCCTTTATGTTCCTTTGTGGCTTGTGCTACGGGCCATCTGGTTGCATAGTCAATAGCTGTGATGATGTACTTCTTGCCTTTTCTTTCACCAGGCATAGGTCCCACAATATCTAACAACCATACCTTGATGGGCTGTGTGATAGATACAGGTACTACTGATTTGGGTGAAGCTTTGGTTTGGGCGTAATTTTCACAGACCTTGCATTGTTCTAGCACTTCTCTGATATCATTTAGCATGTTGGGCCACCAGTAGCAAGTCTTGAGGCATTCACTTAAGTTTCTGCTACAGGTGTGTCCCAAGTCTCTGTGATATTGGAGGATTGTGTCAATCTTTTGTGTTGACAGAACATAGGGTACCGTGTCACTATTTGGAAGGATTTGGTGGAGGGTACCATATACGTTTTTGAACAGATGTTTGTTCTTGAGGACTTCCTCTTGGATGTCCATTGGTGTGCCAGGTGGGAACCCTTCCTGGAGATTCCCCATGATTAACATGGGCCAGTCAGGGTCACCATCAGTGCGGAGGATGTGTTTATTGTACTGTAAATTCAGAACCTGAACGTAAAAATGCGGGATTGTCAAATCCTTGGTCCAAATTTCAAATCACTTTTGCGGGAAACTCAGCTGAGTGAAAATTAAAATATTTAATAAAATCAACCATTTATTTTGATTTTTTTTGGTTTATTTAAATTGGCAAATTTTGAATCTCTTGAGCAGATAACTCAACTAACAAAAGACAAAACTCAGCAAACAAATGCAAGATACATGAATAAGAAATGGGGGATTCTAATGTACAATATGAGATTTCCTGTATTTCAATCAAATCATAGACATCATGTAAAAATTAACAAATCTGAAATTGCAGGATTGTCAAATCCCAGAACCAAATTTCAAATCATAATTGCGAGGAATTTGAAATAAATATAATTTATGGGAATCTCAAAAAGGATGTCAAAGTATCTAGAGTGAATTTGTGCTAATTCTTTTAGGAATCATAGGTATTCTCAAAAAAATCACTCTATTCCATTTTAGGACGGCTAAAATTTAGATGCTTGATTACAGTAGATTTTAAAAAAACGCTAATAATAAAATAGAATTATATATTACAAATTATTTCTATCATGTTGTCTTTTCTTTGGTGTGTTGATGGTTCATTTGCTGTTGCTAATGTGCTTGCGTTTAATTGGATAGTTTCACCTCCAGTTGCCTTGGCAATAGGAAATCAAGTTGCTTTCCCAAGACCAGCTGTGGTTGCGGAGACAACTTGATTTCCTATCACCAAGGCAACTGGAGGTGAAACTATCCAATTAAACGCAAGCACATTATCAACAGTAAATAAACTATCAACACATCAAGGAAAAGACAGCGTGATAAGATAGATTGTAATATATAATTCTATTTTATTATTAGCATTTTTTAAAATCTACTATAATCAAGTATCCTTAATAGCATAACATTAACACTTTTGTAGTGAACTGATAGTTTATCTTTCCTCCTATTTCCTTCCTTGAAAAGAAGTTTTATGGCCCCTGGCTACGCTGGGGACCAAAAAACTTTTAAAAAAATTTCTGCGTCATCAGGAGGGTAGCTCATATATCATTATATGGTTTTATGGTTGCTATATTAGTGATGTAAAGTGCAGAATATTGCATCATTTCCAGTTTAGACAATTTTTCATTTCACTTAATTTCATGTCTAAACATGGCTGTTGAGATTGGATTTTTCATTTGATTTTATCCAGAGTGGAGCTTCTTGATTTGGGTTGATTTTTCCTAGTTACTTACTGTACATTCAATTTGGATTCCAGTTTCCACAATTATTATTTGAGTTTACTAGTGGCATTCAAAAGTGATTTGAAATTTGGGTCTTGGATTTGACAATCCCGCAATTCCAAAAAACATAGTAAATTTAATGAAAATGGTTGATGGATTTGAACGCTTCAAATCTGATTCCAGTTAATTCATTTTGTCCATTGGAAATATGCAGTTTGACTTGAACTTTGCAAAGTGTCTATGAGTTCCCACATTTTTACGTTCAGGTTCTGAATTTAAAGTATAGCCTTGATAGGGCGTCTGCAGTAAGCATCTCTCTGCCTGGCTTGTATTCAATTTGCATGGTGTATCTCTGTATAAGACTCATCCATTTGGCTTGTCTCCTTGACAGGTGTTGTTGTGTTTTAAAGAATATCAACGGCTTGTGGTCAGTGAGTACTTTGAACGTCTGGGCTCCTTCTAGGTAACATTGCCATTTCATGAGACAGTGTATCATGGCAACCAACTCCTTATTGTGTATAGGGTATCTTTGTTTGACGTCTGATAGCTTCCTGGATTTATATGCCACAGTGAGAAAGTCTTTTTGGGCCGTTTGGATTTAGAGGACTCCTCCTATGGCATAATCAGAGGCGTTGGTTTCTAGCTCATAGACACCCTTGCAGTTTGGGTATTGCAAGATGGGGGCAGTAACCATGCTCTCTTTCAGTTGGCGGAAATGTTGATCTCGCAAAGGTGTCCAGAAAAATTTGGTTGTTTTCCCCTTGATGGCTGATAGGGGGCTGTTAGGGTGCCCCAGTCAGGGATGAACCTGCGTACATATGCTACCAATCCAAGGAAAGTGCAGAGTTTGCTTTTGTTCCTGGGGGCTGGCATTTTGGTTATGGCACATATTTTCTCTGGGTCTGGTTTTATCCCGTTCTTGCTGATAATGTGGCCAAGGAAAGGAAGTTCCAACAAGAAGAAGTCACACTTTGACAGTTTGGCAATGAGTTGGTTTTCTTTGAGGGTGTGTAGGACCAGGCGGACATCTTCCCAATATTGCTTTAGAGTTAGACTATATATAATTATGTTGTACAGGCAAATAATTGCTTGTTTTCCAATGGGTTCTTTGAAAACTTCATTCATAAAGGTTAAAAAGATGCTTGGGGCATTTACCATGCCAAATTTAAGAGCCACACATTCAAACAAGCCATATTTAGTTTGAAAAGCTGTTTTAGGTATGTTCTCTGGATTAACACGGATTTGGTGATACCCCACTGTTAAGTCAATTTTTGTGAAGACTTGGGACCCCCCAGGGCATCAAAAAGGTCTTCAATCAGGGGCAGGGGATACCTGTTCTTAATTGTGACCTTGTTGAGCGCTCTGTAGTATGTGACTAGGCAGAGTCCTCCATCTTTCTTTGCAACAAAGAAGACGGCAGCACCAAAAGGCAATTTAGAAGGTCAAATGAGGCCTTTCTCAAGGGCTTTGTCAAGATAGGCTTTTAAGGCATTGTCTTCTTGAGGTGTAAGATGGTAAATGAGGCATGCCTTTGGTACACTCCCCTTGAGTTCAATTTTGTGTTGTATGCCTTGGTTGGGAGGTAACCCTGGTAAAGTTTCTTGAAAGATGGAAAGGAATTCAATGACTAGCTGTTCTCAGATGTAGTCCTTCTCACGTCTGGTTTCTGTATTTTTAAAGTGGATAACCTCATACATGCAGGAGTTCTAAACGATTTTGCTGGAGTCTGTTTCCTCTTCTGTCTCCATGATCTTTACAAACACATGGTCTCTCATAAGTATGTCAAGATGAGTTGGGTAGACATGGTGGTGCACCTTGCCTTGTTGTATGGTGAGGGTAGCTTTATCTCAGTGAATATGAGGTTTGGTCTTTCTCATCCAGTCCAGGCCAAGTATAACATCATACTTGGGGATTGGTATGACTGGGCTGCTAAGCGTAGTTTGCATGTCTCCAATTTGGGTGTAGAAGGGCTTTTTAAAGTTTCAAGGCCTGCCTTTAGCCCTGAATTGGGATGTTTTTCCCAGACCATCAAAAAAGGCGGGCTGCATGCAGGAAAAACCCCTTCAAACCATGGAGGACCTGGCCCACACAGTGGATGAGCGCTTTGTGTTGGCCTTCACGGCTGAAACCCCAATCCCTTCTCTAGAGTCCCCTCCAACTATGGAGGAGACTTTAATCCAGCTGGATTTTTTTTCTTTCCTG
Organism: Entomophthora muscae; assembly: GCA_014839935.2. NCBI lineage: Eukaryota > Fungi > Entomophthoromycota > Entomophthoromycetes > Entomophthorales > Entomophthoraceae > Entomophthora > Entomophthora muscae. The sequence continues at coordinate 71,971 of QTSX02005069.1, read as the reverse complement.
GTGTTGACCTGTTTTGAGACAATTGTTGGGCCAACAAAAAAATGTGGGCCACATGGCACAGGGTGCGCCTAACCCACAGCCCAGAAAAATTGGGTATAAAATCCCACAATCAGCGGAATCTCAGACAAGTATTTCCTCCAGACTGGGAGTCTCTTGGCCCAAAGTAATTGGGTTTGGGAGCCCTCCAGTTGGGACATCAGAGGAAGGTATTAGGGGTAATGTGCACCCTAAGTCCCCAGAATGCTCCTAGCCAATTGGTTAACTGTACCCTACACCTGGGTCTGCCGCCCCTATTTTCTTGAAACCAGACCACAAGAAGATTAGGCAGTGAATTTCAACTGGCTCCCCTTTAGATTTCTTTCCAATAACCTCTTTTAAAAAAACCCTGGCCCTATCACCCCCCATTGCATATAATGGAAGCATGGGCTGTCAGGTCCCTTGCTTACCAATTCCAATTATTGAATAAAACTCCTGACTTTGAAAATCTCTTTGTATTTTTAAGTTTTATTCAATAATAAAGGTTATTGTCCTGACTCCCGCTGCTGTCTTCCCTCCTGCTTCCCTCTGGTCTGCCTGCCCTGATGGCTGCCCACCCATGTTTTTTGTTGAGATTTGATCTGAGGGGATCCAAACTTGGCCTGAGCTCTTTTTAATTGCCCCAGTACTCACAGACTGTCTGTCTGGAAGTTTTGATTAAAACCCCCTCTGCAACCATGTTGTCTCCTTTATATAAGGGAGCCATGATGGTATTGGTGCCCCTCTTCCTATTGTTTTGGTCCTCCAGTCCTGGTATTTGGGCAAACTTACTCTGATCACTCAATCTCCTGGTTCTACTCCTGGTCTGCTTTCTAATGCCTTCTATCATTTAACCCAGGTCCCCACCATCTTAGCTACATTTGCCCAGTTGCCTTGGTCAGTCCCTTATCCTGAGGGATTTCCCCCTCTCCAGAATTGGGAACTAACATACCCCCTTTCTCTGACTTGATTAACCCTCTCCCCGCAACAGTCTCAGCTCCCTCCCTACCCTCCTTGCACCAAATTCCAACGTTGGACTCAGATACCCCTCCCACCTGGGATTGCTCTCTGTGGTTGCTCACTGGAGCCCTGATTATGGCTCTGGATGCCTATTTTCCTCCCTTTTATCATCTAGTCTCCTTTGGGAGGCCCCTTTGAGCAGTCATCCCAGTCTTGCACTGGATGACATCCTGGTAGTTGGTTCCACCAGGGTGGGAGCCAGACTTTGTTAGTCTATCCCCCTCTCTTACAGGCTTTGCTTCCTTGGTAACTGGTGTGCTCCTATTGTCTGCCATGATAACTCTTTTGACGTGGCTTTGAACCATGGGTAGTTTCATGAGGTTGGTAAATTTTTTGTCGACAAGGGATTGGTCTGCTCCAGTGTCAAATAGTGCTGTGCCTTGATACCTTCCAAAACAGAAAGGATAAGTGAGGAGTTTATTTCCAGTTTGGGCGGCAAACAGTATGGGATTACTGGAGGGTACTTGGATCATGTAAATGAGTCCACATCTTGGTCCCTGTACAAGTCTTGTAAAGTGGAGGAGGACGGCTTGCTTAAGAACTCCCCTGAGCTTTTCCCTCCTTGTTGGTGTCTTAAGTGCTTGCATGGTTAGCTTGAGCGGTGCAAGTCACGTTTCAAAAATGGGTGTTATTGCTTTAGTTGTTCTGCTTATTAGGGCAAGGGTCCTTCTTGGCTGTAGGACTCTTTTTTTGTTTGTTTGTTGCATGTAAGTTGTCAGACTTTTGAGCTGCACGCTTTCCTTCCAAGAATACATCTTTGAGATTCTTGCAGAGGGTCATTTCAAACTGACATCTAATGTGTGTGGGGAGGCTGTTGTAGAAGTCTAGTTGCGGCCCAGGCTTGTCAAAGTTGATGGTGTTAGGAGCTCAGTCATGTAAGTCTTCATACACTGCAATGTACTCCTTGATTGAACCCATCATATTGAAGGTTCTGAGTTCTGTCATGATTATTACGTTGGAGTCTTTCATGGAAAATCTGTTGAGGAAGGCGGCCTTGAACATATCTCAGTTTTTGTTTTGATTGGGGTGTTGTTTGAGCCATTTGCTTACAAAATGCGAGGCAGTCCCTGTGACACAAAGGGCAACCTCACTGGCCCAGAGTCTGAAGGAATAACCCACTTGTGTAAACTTGCTTTGGGTGCTATTGATTGTAAAGCCCCATAAAATGAGGGAGTATTTTAGCTAGGTAAGGCACCAAGTTGGAGACTTGGAACCCCGTGAGTGCTGTCAAGATGGGATAGACCGTCATCATCCATCTAAAGACTTTGGCATGTACATTAAATCATCTGAAATTACCGGCAAAGTACGTAAGCACGTAGAAGACAAAGAAATAGATTGCTACGTGCTGGGTGGAGCGGGGCAACACCAGCATGGGCCAGGAGTACGTCTCAGAGGAGTTGAGCTGTGCTGGCTCCTCGTAGAAGTACTCGTCGGGTGGTTTGTTGTAAGGCCCATAATGGTGAGAGTGTTGGTGGCCCCCAATCCCAAGGCAGGCTGTGAGGACAGCAGAGAAGATTAAGTGGTTCATCTTCAGTTCCTGGGAAAGGGCAGACAAAGCTTAGTGTCTTAACTTTCTGTAGTGTAAAAGTTTTCTTGGGTATTGATTTATGTGATACTATTGAGGGGTAATTTCACTCAATGATAGCAAAAACTACCATCAAGTGATTGAGATTTATTACATACTGTCATCCTTAGTGGGGCATGAATAGTACAAAGCATTGGACAGGGGACCCCAAACACTTGGTGTTGTCTGGAATTTCCTTTTGGGAGTGGAATGGGAGTGGTTTTGCAAGCAATGAATTGTTATTCTTGGGCGGGAGAGCCGGAGTGTGTTGCAACTGAACCAATGAGGGTTCAGTACTTGTAATTGGGGAAGACAACAGTCCAATAGGAAAGGACAGAATAATAAGAATAAGGTATCATTTATTGTAGGATATTGTGATTAATATACTAAATGGGGAAGCCACAAGGCCACAAGGGGGTGGCATAGTGGGGAGTTCCATGTAGGGTTTGGAGCCAAGGAATAACTTGTGCGGGGATCAGCAGGTCAAATTGGCAATGCTCCTAATTAGGATGAAGTGCCTGCCATTTGACATCACCATCAGATTCATTCATAACATTAGATACCCCCGTTAGCAGGCAAGGTTTGAACCTCGGTTGCAACACCCCCCTTGCCCCCTGCTTGTTGTCAGACACCAGGACTGGAGTCTGCAGAAGGTCTGGGAAGGTCCACACAAACAACTTTTGTGTGAGGATGGCACAGCAGGGGCGCAAGCAATTGTGGTGAAGTTTCTTGGTGTTTCCCCGGGCATCCTCAAGTTGATAGGTGTGGTTGTCATAGACGGCAGCTACCTTGAAGGGCCCTAGGTGGTTGGGTTCTAAATTGGCAGAATTGGGATTGAGGGTGTAGACGGGGTCACCCACGGCGTATCTAGCTTTGAGGTGTTTTGTCCCCCCTGCAATCCGCTTGTGTTCAATCTCTCAGGCTTTGGCACGCCATTGGTCTAGGGAGGGAGTTGGCACTAAGGGGGGCTTGTCGGGAACCTTGAACTGTAGTTTCCCCTGTTCAACCCCTGTCAGACCGTCAGGTGTTCCAAAGGCCAGGGTGTTAGGGCTGAACCCAGTGCCCCTGTTGATTCTTGCTTGCAGGATCAGTAGGGCGGTGGGAAGATGTTCAGTCCACGCAGTATTAGGGTGCTCTTGTGAGAGCTTGGCAATCAATTGAACTAGGGAGCCGTTTAACCGTTCCACGCGCCTGTTGGCTTGCGGATGGTAGGGAGTTGTGACTATATGCTGGAGCGCGTTCTTGACACAGTATGCCTTAATGACGTGTCCAACAAGTTCAGGCCCGCCATCTGTGATGAGACGCTTGGGTCGCCCAAAGCAAGCCACAATCTCCTTGCCAATAAAGCGGGTAACGGTGGTGGCAGTGTGGTTGGTTGTGGCCCAGGCCACTGGCCAACACGTGAAATAGTCAATAGCAGTGATAATATACTTCTTACCCAGTCTGTCTTTGGGAAGCGGTCCCACAATGTTGAGGGCCCACTGTTTGAAGGGTTTCATAGCCTTGATGGGTAGGACAGACTTAGGAGGTGCAGGTTTGGATGTATTCTTTTCACACAATACACATGTTTTGAGGAGGTCCAAGATGTCTTGGTGCATGTGCGGCCACCAAACCTTACGTTTCATGATTTCAAAGAGGTTACGCCCTCTGATGTGACCCAAGGTTTGGTGGTAGTGTAAGATGGTGTCTCCTTGTTGTGTGGTGGGAATATACGGCGTCTTCTCACCTGTCTCTGCTTGGCGGTAGACGTTTCCAGCATCAATGTTGAACTGGCTCTTGTTATCCTTCAGCTTGGAGATGGTGACCAAGTTAAGGCCCTCGTAGCGGTTTGCCTCAGGGCGCAAGTAGAGCATGGGCCATTCTGGGTCCAGACTATTGTCCCCAGTGATGGACGCTATGTAGAGTCGTGAAAGAGCGTTGGCTGTAACAAGTTCTTTTCCAGGCTTATATTTGATGCATAATTGATAGGAGGACAGACGTTCAACCCATCCTGCTTGGCGGCGTGTCAGATGGGACTGCGTGTTGAAATACTGGAGTGACTTATGGTCTGTCAGAACACAGGATGGGAAGGTCGCACCTTCCAAGTAACAGCGCCACTTCTCAACGCAGTGTACAATGGCTGCCAGCTCTTTATCATGGATGGTATAATGTTGTTCCAAGTCAGTGAGCTTCCTGGATTCATATGCTACGGGGAGGAAGACACCATTGTCAGTTTCTACCCTTAGCACGCCCCCTATGGCCCTGTCAGAGGTGTCAGTCTCAAGTTTGTACTGTTGGTTTTGGTTGGGGAATTGCAGTACTGGTGCTGTTGTGAGCCTTTGCTTCAACGTCTCAAAGGCTTGATCTCTGGCAAGGGTCCAATGGAAGCACTGTTTGGTATTGAGGAGCTTGGTAAGAGGTGCAGTTAGTTCTCCGCAATTGGGGATGAACTTGTGTACATAGGCAACCATGCCCAAGAATGTTTGCACTTGGCCCACATCAGTGGGGGACAGCATGCTAGTGATTGCCTTGATTTTGGCAGGATTGGGCTTTATCCCTTGGGCAGAGATGGTGTGCCCAAGGAATAGTAACTCCAACTTGAGAAACTCACATTTGGAGGGTTTAGCTTTTAGCTGGTTTTCCCAAAGGGTGTTGAGGACAGCACAGAGGTGTTGGATATGTGTGGTTTGATCTTGACTGAAGACAATAATGTTGTCAAGGTACACAACCACACACTTTCCAATCAGTTCCTCAAAGGCTTTGTTCATCAACATGGCAAAGGTGGAGGGAGCATTTGTTATTCCAAAGTTCATGACACGACACTCAAACGACCCGTAGCGTGTGCGGAAGGCAGTTTTTGCCTCATCCCCTGGTGCAATGCGGACCTGGTTGTACCCCGCAGTGAGATCAATCTTGCTAAAGACCTTTGCGCCTGCAAGTGTATCAAACAGGTTGTCAATCAGCGGCAGGGGGTATTTATTTTTAACTGTCACCTCATTTAGGGCGCGGTAGTCTGTGACCAGGCAAAGAGACCCATCCTTCTTAGCTACAAAGAAGACTGCCGCCCCATATGGGAAGAGCAAGGGGCAAATGAATCCCTTATCAAGTGCGTCCACAAGGTGCTGGCGGAGGGTTTCATCTTCCTTTGATGTGAGACGGTATAATAGTCATGCTTTGGGTAGCAATCCTTGAAGTTGTACAGAGTGCTGGATCTCCCGGGGTGGAGGTAGTTGTTTGAGTGTTTCACTGAATACGTCCTTTTACTCCTTGAGGAGTGCAGCTAGCGCTGGTGGCAGTGATGTTGACAAGGGAGGGACTGCAGATGGTTCTGCACGGATAACTTTGACTGAACATTGGTTAAAGTCTAGTTTCCCCCTTGAAGTTGTATGAGCCTGTTTCTGTCATTCTGATGAACACAGTGTCATGTAGTAGTTTGTTCATTTCCATGGGGTAAATCTGAAAACCCACCCCATTTCTATTGAGGGTGATGACAGAGGTATCCCAGTCAATGTAAGGGCAGTTATGCCGGAGCCAATTGAGGCCAGCAATTACGTTGTGGCTGAGGTCTGCCATGATTGGTCCAGAGAGCTTAACCTGGACGTTCCCCATTCTTACAGAGAAGGGTACCGTCTCATGGGTGATGGCAATCCTGCGGGAATTGGCTACGTGTACTGCTTTGAATCTGCTGGGTACTTGGTCTAACTGCTGGGAGTCGGTAAACACCTGATCTACCATGGTGTGATCAGCCCTGGTGTCTACCAGTAACTTGTGGGTGTTCCCACAGGAACAGAAGGGATAAGACAAGCGTGTTACTTTATTTGCAGAATGAGTGGCTTGCAACATGGGGTCATTGCTATGGACCTGAAAGACATCTAGGGTTTTGGCCTCGTGAAGATTGTAGTCGCAGGAGTTCTTTGCAAGCAAGGGCTGAGAGGACAGGTCAGTTGGGGTTGTAGGGCCTCTTGTTGTTACAACCCCCAGGCTTTTCCCTGGTCCTTGATTAGGGCTAGCTGGAGCTCCCCCTTGCGGGAGCTTTTTAGCTGCACCTTCCTGCTGTTGAGGTTGGCGACAGCCCACTTGACCTTGACCATTGCTAGGTGCAGGACGTGGTTGGGGTGAAGTATTGTTGGTGCGGCAGAAGCCCATTGAAGCCTGGTTACTGGCCTCTACGATGGCTTTATAACAGTTGTCAATAGAGGTGCAGCGGCCTACGGGAACCCACTTGCAAATATGGGGTTTTAACCCATTGACAATGAGAGTGAGCAACATGGCGTTCCCATTGGTCACTGCTTTGGGGGCAGCAGCAAGGGCTTTTTGACACACGGCAAGATACTCAGGGACGGAACCAGTCTGCTTGATGGCTAGGAGGGGAGTCCCCAAGATAATAGGGGAGAAGGTTTTGCTATACCGGGACTTGGTGGCGTCTCAAAATGCTGCCCAGGTGACGTCAAATTTCTGGCTGGCCCAGTTGGTGAACCACACGGCGGCGGGCCCCGTAAGGCAGCCAGATGCAGTGGCAACCCACATGGACTCGGGAACCTGACAGATACAGAGACGTGTTTCAGTGGACTGGAGCCAACTGACAATGTCAGCTCATTTGACACCGCCAGTGAAGGACTCTAGTTGGAGGTTGAGCATACGTTGTGACAGATCCAACTGTGGTGGGGTGACGCTAGCGTCACGCTGCCTGAGGCGGAGCCAATTGTATACACCGGTAAGAACTAACTGATCTTGATAGATGACATAACCTTCAGGAATGTCCCCCTTGGGGATTGGAAGGAACATCTCTTGTTGTGGAGTAGCCATGCGGCCCGTACTCCGTCCTTTCTTGGGGGGAATTTTGTTTTTGAAATAAGTCGGAACCTACTTCTGCTACCACTGTTGCAACTGAACCAATGAGGGTTCAGTACTTGGAATTGGGGAAGACAACAGTCCAATAGGAAAGGACAGAATAATAAGAATAAGGTATCATTTATTGTAGGATATTGTGATTAATATACTAAATGGGGAAGCCACAAGGCCACAAGGGGGTGGCATAGTGGGGAGTTCCATGTAGGGTTTGGAGCCAAGGAATAACTTGTGCGGGGAACAGCAGGTCAAATTGGCAACACTCCTAATTAGGATGAAGTGCCCGCCATTTGACATTGCCATCAGATTCATTCATAACGTTAGATACGTTAGCAGGCGAGGTTCAAACCTCGGTTGCAACATTGGTATGGCATGGAATTAGAGCATCTTCAGGCACAGTAATGCATTTCAATTCAGCTTTTGCAGTTGATGCATTACTTGTAATGCTGGACTGCTTGTCAACCCCCTCCAGATTTGGTAGATTCCAAATTTGGGCAGCAGTTCCCCCTCTATTTGGGTTTGGGGAAATTACCTTTTCAGGTTTCCCCTTTTGGCAATTTTCCCATTCAGCGGGTGGGGTGGCGGGCTGGCTGGCTGGCGGCCGGCCAGCAGACAGGGTATAAAACCCGTCTGAATTAAAAAATTTATTTTTAATTCCTGTTTCAAAGCCTTGGCTTTCCGCAGCAGTTTTCCCAATAAAGGGGAACTGCTGCCTTTTTTGTCTTGTTTGTTATACTGCAGTGTGCTCAGAACAACTTCCTGAATGCCAGTGTTGTCAGGAATATTCCTGACATTGATACAGAGGTTGGCATTTTCTCAACGTAGTCCTGCAAACGTCCCAATTTCTGCTGAGCGTAGGCATTGAAATACGATATTGGGTATCTCAGTTGTCTGCAAGTCTGAAGTTAGAGGCGGGTTCAGGAGTTTACGGGACTTGAGGAGATTATACTGTTCAATGGGGACAAGGACTTTGTCAAAGATGACAAAGCCTGCAGGGACAGCCTGTCCTTCTTTGTAATCTCTCCAACCTGCCAGGAGGGCCATTTGCTGGAAATTTTTCTTGGGGGGAACTTTTTCTTTAAGTTGCATAGGTGTGGATAACCTACCTGTGCTACCACTGTTGTGTATATACTTCTGAGAAGTATAATAAACAAGATAAAGGGGAAAATTAAGAAGAGAATGATAATTTATTTGATATGAATATAGGGCATTATATAGTATCATAGGAAGCCATATACTGTCCATATACGTCATGGTAGTCATGGGGCTTATCCAAGTAATGATCCTCTTAAGTCACAAGGCTTATTCAAGTTGTGTTCTACTTAGGATCTGGATTGTTTGATCCCTGTAATAGATGGCCAAATGATAGCAGTGCCACCAGCTTAATGATTAGTCAGTGAGTCATTTGGTGACTTGTTTGGTGAATCACTCTGGTTGTTAAGTCCCAAAGAGGGAGTAATTAAAGATGTTGCAACACAGGTAAGCTTGGAAAAGAGGCTATGTCAATAAGCATTTTATGAGCATAACTCTTATATGGATTAAAGTCATAACAGTGTTTATTTTTGTTTTATTTTTGTTTCACCTTTGTTTATTTTTGCATATTTTTTAAGGCCTTGTGTAAAGATTTGTGGACTATCTTTTCATGCTAACTTTATTTCATTTTGATTTTTTTAAATCTTGCATTTATTAAATAATGTTGATGATCCATTACTTAAGGAGGGTACTTTAGCTGTAAGCTAGGGTAGGGATAAAAATATAAAGTTTGAAAATATGACGACATAAATGCCAATTTTCACTGTTTTGATTTGTGAAATGTCACAACTATTCTGGATTTAAATATACTCGGTTAAAAAAGCCACCTGTATCTGAAAAAAATTGTCTGGAACAAAATGTAAAATTATTACAGTTTCATACATGAAACAGACAATGGCATCTGTATAAAAAAAACTGCTGTAACTCCAGATCAAGTAATCTAGTTATATGGAGTTGGTTTAAAAAACAAGTATACATATATCAGAATATGAATTTTAATATTTGTTCTAAAATCAAATATTAATTTATCTAATGTATTTGCAGAAGGTACTATGACTTTGAGATAATAACACAAGTTTTGACAGCACACATAGTACTCGACTCCCCAATGAAACATGAATGTTCATTCAAATTGTGCTGTGATTTTAAGAGGTTGGCACATTACAGATGTCTGTCATGAATGAAAAACAATGCATGTTTGCACAAAACTATGCCTGTCCCTACTCTACTCTGAGTTGATGTTTGGCCAGAATTCGGGCAGCAATAACAGCCAAAAAGAAGCATTTTGAAAAAATAAGTCTGCTTGTTGCTAAATAATACAGCTATGAGCAGATCCAAAGTATATTAAACATCATTTTAGCTTAGGGCTGAAGCTGATCTGAAACAATGGTTTTTTTATAAAGCAGCTGTTTGTTTCCTTCTCACATCCCTTAGTGGATGATCCTTTTCGAGGGGTTATTTTTACTTAATAAATATAAGAGCTTTTGCTTTAAGTTTTAAAATGATAAATATATTAAATTTAAAATTGAAATGCTGTTTAAAAATCAAAGTTTTATTTTTACATAGAAGGAATAATTAGTTGAGCATCTGGAGGAAGAAAGCCTTCCTCTCCTGGATCCATCTTTAAAAAAAATTGGATTCCCCATATCAGGGGAATCCACATTCCAAAGACCAGACAGCTTGAATGCAACGATTACAGGAAAATCTCATAATCATTGCATTTTTAATATACTGCAGCCCTATTTTAGCTGTGGCGGCCCAGTTTCTGACCAGTTATCTGCTCTAAGCTTTTAAACAAGCTCAGAACCAATAGCCATCTGGAAGTGATCTGGCAAAACCCTAGATGTGGGCTGAATTCCCATTTTTAATTGGTCAGTTACATGATGAATTTCTGTTTAAAATGTATACAGCCTTTAAGGGATTTGGTTATTGATGACGGAAATTACATTTCGGAGCACAATTATGACGTGAGCCATGTGTCTGAAGGGGGTGGCACCTTAGATTTAAGACCATAGCTCTGCGATGAAAAGCCTTGTTTTTGCCTTCAAAAGGACAAACCTTACATCATCTACTTTAAAAACTACAATCACCCAAGGCAGAAATACAAATCTCGAATAAATAGCTTCAAGTGATTTGAAAGTGCCAACGACGCACAATTTAATTCGAGCAGTGAATTAAGGAATGGTCACACATGCCAACATGACATGCAAGCCTGGAACAACCTGCTTCAACTAAAGCTTCAGTTTCCCTGATCTCTTTAACTTTGTACTGAAAATATAATTGAAGTATGGCACTTTATCATCAGTTAGTATTTGGAGTTTTGTTAACCGAGGTAAGTATTTTTAAAATTTTATTTATTTTAATCAGTCTTAATGCTATTCATTCAAAGGCTTTTTCCTTTTTGAAGTTTATTCAAAAACTTCTAAATTTGTTAAATCTCTTCAGTTTTCTAACTGCATCCTTAGATAGTCCTCTTTCTCGGGTTGATTGTAAGTTTTTCCCTTCAACTTGTTTTTATTGATTTTAAGGTCCCTATCCCAAGAAAGCCAAGAAGAAAATGTGCTTGTTTGGATTTCAAAAACTCTTATGCCTAAAATCCAATACTCTCTGAAGGCCATGCTCGTGTAAGCTGATTTAAAAATGATTGTTTAACTGTTGCCTCTAGCTTCATCTTTGTTCTCTTTTTAGGTAACTAAAGTTCTTGTTTGTTTATAACACAACTAGATTCTATCAATAGAGTTTCTCGGGTTCAAGAAAAGACTGACATGGCAGAGAAAAATTCCGATATTAGAATTGAATCAAGTATCAGCACTCAGAAATTTTACAACCAGCGTAACTTGTAATGTTGCTTGTTTTTAAACCATTAACGTTTGAAATAGTTATCTCACTGGGTTCACTCTGTTCCTCTCACTGTAAGATTTAATGTATTTATATATCTGACTTTTCAGGGTTCTAAATTTCACTTACACTGTTATTCTGGATCTACTTGAAACAGAGGAAAAGTTGGACATCCTCCAGAAAAAGGTATCTTTCGATTTTTTCATTTACTAAGTTTCAATAGTCCAGCGAAAACGGGGATTCCACTCAACTTGAAAAGCAGAAGAAAGAAGTTGCCCGACTTCGTGATGAACTTGCTTTGGCCAAGAAGAAGGTTTTGGATTTTGAGACGCTAAAAAAGCAGGCTGACCAACAACATGCCGAGTTTAATCGACTAGCTGATGAACACGCTGCTCTGATTAAGCAAGAGGATGCTTCTGATGTTAAAAAAGAGTCATGAACTATTGTAGGCTAGTTTAATTGTATACCAATTAGCAGTTTTGAGCTTTAAATTTATAGTGGCAATAAAGCCTCTATTTGTCTTTTGAGCTGATCACTTGATATTTTAACTATATTAGTTTATCAGTAGGTTATTATTTAGTTATTATTTGGCTATCATCTTTAGTGAGGTAACACTTTTTATTTGCTTTTTACCTTTAATTAGTTCTGAGTCCTGTCAGAAATAAGAATTAAGGGATCATGAAGCAGAGTTCATAATCTTAAATGTTTTCTCGTTATTCAAGCCTTAAGCACTTAAGTATCCTAAATCTTCATTATATCTTAAGCTTCCCTATTTCAGCTAGACTGGAGTACTCAGTATTTAGCAGCCACATCCAAGTTTGCAACTGAACCTATGTGGGTTCAGTAAGGAAGGAAGTTGGTGAAGGCAATAGTACTGTAAATTCAGAACCTGAATGTAAAAATGCGGGATTGTCAAATCCTTGGTCCAAATTTTGAATCACTTTTGCGGGAAACTCAGCTGAGTGAAAAATAAAATATTTAATAAAACCAACCATTTATTTTGATTTTTTTTGGTTTATTTAAATTGGCAAATTTTGAATCTCTTGAGCAGATAACTCAACTAACAAAAGACAAAACTCAGCAAACAAATGCGGGATACATGAATCAGAAATACGGGATTCTAATGTACGATTTGAGATTTCCTGTATTTCAAACAAATCATAGACATCATGGAAAAATTAACGAATCTGAATTTGCGGGATTGTCAAATCCCAGAACCAAATTTCAAATCAAAAATGAGGTGAATTTGAAATAAATATAATTTATGGGAATCTCAAAAAGGATGTCAAAGTATCTAGAGTGAATTTGTGCTAATTCTTTTAGGAATCATAGGTGTTCTCAAAAAAATCACCCTATTCCATTTTAGGACGGCTAAAATTTAGATGCTTGATTACAGTAGATTTTAAAAAATGCTAATAATAAAATAGAATTATATATTACAAATTATTTCTATCATGTTGTCTTTTCTTTGGTGTGTTGATGGTTCATTTGCTGTTGCTAATGTGCTTGCGTTTAATTGGATAGTTTCACCTCCAGTTGCCTTGGCAATAGGAAATCAAGTTGCCTTCCCGAGACCAGCTGTAGTCGCGGAGACAACTTGATTTCCTATCACCAAGGCAACTGGAGGTGAAACTATCCAATTAAACGCAAGCACATTATCAACAGTAAATGAACTATCAACACATCAAGGAAAAGACAGCGTGATAAGATAGATTGTAATATATAATTCTATTTTATTATTAGCATTTTTTAAAATCTACTGTAATCAAGTATCCTTAATAGCATAACATTAACACTTTTGTAGTGAACTGATAGTTTATCTTTCCTCCTATTTCCTTCCTTGAAAAGAAGTTTTATGGCCCCTGGCTACGCCGGGGACCAAAAAACTTTTAAAAAAATTTCTGCGTCATCAGGAGGGTAGCTCATATATCATTATATGGGTTTATGGTCACTATATTAGTGATTTAGAGTACAGAATATTGCATCATTTCCAGTTTAGACAATTTTGAATTTCACTTAATTTCATGTCTAAACATGGCTGTTGATATTGGATTTTTCATTTGATTTTATCCAGAGTGGAGCTTCTTGATTTGGGTTGATTTTTCCTAGTTTCTTACTGTACATTCAATTTGGATTCCAGTTCCTGCAATTATTATTTGAGTTTACTAGTGGCATTCAAAAGTGATTTGAAATTTGGTTCTTGGATTTGACAATCCCACAATTTCAAAAAACATGGTAAACTTAATGAAAATGGTTAATGGATTTGAACGCTTCAAATCTGATTTGAGTTAATTCATTTTTTTCATTGGAAATGTTCAGTTTGACTTGAAATTTGCAAAGTGTCTACAAGTTCCCGCATTTTTAAAAATCTAAATAAAAATACAAAGAATTCAATTTAATTTAAAAAGGCCATCCCACAAAAGTGATTCAAAATTTGGACCAAGGATTTGACAATCCTGCATTTTTACATTCAGGTTCTGAATCTACAGTAATCAGGTTTAAAGGGTACTTCAAGAAGTGAACGGGACCAAAGGGAACACCTGGAGGATGGGAATCTGTGGGCGGAAGGGCAGGCGGGCCTGGTGATCTTTTACTGAATTGATAGATGGCAAACATAAAATAAGGAAGCAGTTGTGGAAGCCAAAATAACATAACCTTTATTCAAAAATGGCAGTAAGTTGGGAGTGCAGGGTCCTGTGGTCTATTGTTGCATTTGGCTCCTGGGGATGACATCCAGGAGAACACGTCAGGAAATCTTTATAACAAAATATTTGAGGTTCAAAGCTAGCCTTGGGTTAGCCTTCAGGGAAAACTTAAGGACACATACCTTAATTTCCTGGAATACAAGATGAGGAATTCCTTTTGGCAAAAAGGAAAGAAAAAAGCTTGAAGATTATTAAAGTCAACTCAAGTATAGATAAACTTGTCTTTATTAGGAGAAATGATTCCACTTAAATAGTAGACAAGGGAAAATGATTGCTCATTAGGTAGACAGAGTGGCAGAGGGGGTCACGTTGAGGTAAAGTCATACCAGGATCAGACAAGGGCAGGTATGGTATTTCGGAATGGATGGAGATTGGGTTAGACCCATTTACAGAAGGCAAGGAATTCCCAAAGTTGAAAGCAAAACCAATCAAATCTTTTCACATATCACTATTTGAAGGCCATATTGAAATAGTATTAATGGCGCAATTTACGACATCTTCCCCCTCAAGATTGGACACAGGGAGTTGATATTTGTGGAGAAATTAGGAATGAACCTGGGCAAAAGGGCGGCCAGATGACAGCAGCTTCACGGTATACTTGACGCCCTTCTTGAAGGTGACTTTACAAGGTCCAACCCAGAGAGAGTCAATCTTATGTGCTCAGCCTCCAGTACAATTCTGATAATATAGGACTAGGTCACCTACTTGGTACTCAGGGAGGGGGCTCTGGAAGCATTGGAAGGCAAGGGCTCTAAAGCCTTAACTTTATAGGCAGTTGAATATGCTATAGCCTGAATGTCAACTATACGGTTATTCAAGTCTTTGAAATGAGCTTCAGGATTGGCAGACACATCAACTTCAATCAAAGGGGTCATAAGATTAAGGGAGTTGTGGATTCACACCTGTACAGCATGGAAAAGGGAGACTGACCAGTGACTTGATGTCTACTGAGTCAATACACAAAGAGAGTAGCAGGGAGGAATATATACCAGTTGGCAGCATCAGAGAGGGTAAGTTTCCTCATGATGGACACAAGGGAGGGATTTGCTTGTTCAACAGTCCTGTTGGTTGAAGGGTTTTACAGCACAGAGAAGGATTGGTGTGTGCCCATAACTTCTACAATGGACGTTATTAGGCGGGCATTAAAATTGGTCCCATTTTCAGAAAGCAAGACTTGAGGGCAACCATGACGGTAGAAGATATCTTGCAACAAGAAGTTAGCAGTGGTCTTGGCAGTTATATCTTTGGTTGCTCTGGCTTCAACCCATTTACTAAAATGGTCTACGGCTACCAAGATAAAACGACATACCAACCTAGACCAAGGGAAAGGCCCAGCAGCATCAATACTCACCGTGTGGAAGACATGTTTTGGAGGGATGAATTTGAACTGGTGTTGGGACGGGCGAGGGCGTTGGAGCTGACAGGAATGATAGGAGGCAAGAACATCAGGGATCAGGAGGCGCATGTTTTCCCAATAGAAGTTTTTGCACAACCAGTCATGAGTCTTTGCTATGCCCCCATGGGCAGTGTCAATATGTGCTTGAAGGATAATGGCTATCCTCATGCTAGGGCAGACATAGGGTAGGTAGGCAATGTTAACCTTTTTGAAGAGCTGTCTATCACAAATTACAGTGTCCTTGGATAGGGTCTGTAACGCCAAGAAAATGTCTTCTGGCTCAGTGGTCCAAGAGTCAGGATACCCTATTAACTTGTACAGACAATCAGCGTCAGCGGAATGGATAACTAGGATTGGCATTCTTGACAGGCCATCAGCATTCTGATGTTGGGCCCCAGGACGGTGTATCACAGTGAAATCATACCCTTGTAGACGCAGAGCCCAACATGCTAGTCAACCTTCAGGTTCCTTTAGCTGTTGCAGCCATTTGAGGGAGGAGTGATCTGTGACCACCGTGAAGTGGGTCCCATAAATGTAGTGCCAAAACTGTTTCATCACATGCAACACTGCCAAGCATTTCTTCTCAGTGACGCTGTAGTTCTTCTTGTGCTTATTGGGGACTCAGGAAGAGTAGGCCACAGGTCAATCTACGCCCTCATAATTGAGCTGAGCTAAAATGGCACCTACAGCTACACCACTGGCGTCAGTGTATAGGATAAACTCTTTATTATAATTGGGGTAGACTAGGATGGGAGCCTCTTTGAGCTTGGCCTTCAAAGCCTCAAAGGATTGCTATTGACTGTCAGACCATTCAAAGGGTACATTGTAGAGGAGTTGAATAAGAGGTTTACTCAGTTCAGCAAAGTCAGGGATGGATTGTCAATAATAAACCATCATACCAAGAAATACTTGGACCTCCTGTAGATTTGTGGGAGGCAGCATCTTGTCAATGGCTTCCACCTTATTATTAACGGGGTGTATTCCAGTTTGAGTGACTTCATGGCCCAAGAATTTGAGTTGCTCTTTAAAGAAGGAGCACTTGGAGGGTTTGATCTTTAAGCCAGCTTCTCAAATCTTGATGAAGACAGCTTTGAGGTGATCCAAATGGTCAGTAAAGGTGGAGCTGAACACAGTGATATTGTCAAATATACGAGAACACAGGAGAGCTTCAGATCATGTAGAATAGAGTCCATAGCCCTTTGAAACGTAGCCAGGGAATTGCAGAGCCCTTGGGGCATGCAAGTGGGTTCATAGAGGCCTTCCAAAGTGATAAGGTCAGCCTTTTCTTGGTCTTCTGGAGACAAGTTAACCTGTCAATATCCAGAAGCTAAATCCATAGCAGAGAAGAATTTTGAGCCTCCTAGTTGTCTGAGAACATTGTCAATCCTAGGCAATGGGTATGAATCCTTCTTTGTGAGCAAGTTTAGACGGCAGTAGTTTATCACAATGTGATGGACTCTGTCCTTATTTTTAAGGATCAACAAGGGAGAGGCCCAAGGACTCTGAGAGAGATCCAAGAGACCAGCATCCAAGAGTTGTTTAAGCTCCTTAAAAACCTGGGCATCCTCTAACCTACTACAGCAGTAAGGCTTGGCACAAAAGGGTGGTGCATCACCAGTATCTATCTGATAGATGACCCCTTTGGATAGGCCATAGTCTGTA
This sequence comes from Entomophthora muscae, assembly GCA_014839935.2. Lineage (NCBI taxonomy): Eukaryota > Fungi > Entomophthoromycota > Entomophthoromycetes > Entomophthorales > Entomophthoraceae > Entomophthora > Entomophthora muscae. Next base: position 54,912 of record QTSX02005069.1, on the reverse strand, counting down.
GGTCCAGAGGCAAAGATATCACTGAATTGGTCAAGTAATTCCAGCACATTCTTTTGTTGGATGGACGACAATTGTGGGAAGTTGGCAGCAGTGAACAGGGAGAGAGCCTGAGTGTCTCCTTCAGGTAAGTTGAAATCACTGAACATTCAAAAAGGGTAGAGGGATGTCACTTGCTCTGAGCCTAATATGCAACCATGCCCTATAACCTAGCCCTTGGTCACCTGCATAGACAGGTCAGTTAGGTTATCTAGCAGCAACTTTACAGGCTCCTTATGGGCTTGGTCTAAGATCCTTGGGCATAATTGAGGCTCTTTGCGGCTGAGAGATTCAGGAGAGTACAATTCCAGGAATAACTTTTCAGGCAGTTCATAAGATATCTGGGAATCTATAATCACTTGGGAGCCTGGAGGGATGATAGTAGCTGTGGGGGCAAGAAGAGGCACACCTTCCTCTGCAGGACAGGAAGGAGGAGGGGAACACATATTGGAGGAATGAGTTCTGTACTTGAGCAAGAAAATACCCGTGGGGTACTCTAGCACACAAGTCTTAAGGCGTTTGCCTGGTAGATGCAGAGGTTCTTAAAAATTAAAGGGACCTTGTATTCTAAGAGCAATAGATACCAATCTCAAAGGGTTACAATTCCATTATACTCTTGGAGGAATTGCGTACCAACCAGGAGGTCATAGCTTTTGTTTTCTAGGACAACAGCAGGGGACACAATAAGAAGATTCCCAAACCTCATTGGCAGAGCAAAGTAGGCATCAATGGCTTGGGTTTGAGCCATGCCAACAGTATCATATGATTGAGTGTATTTGAGGTCAGGGGCCAGCTTAAGCTTTTTCATTAGCTTGGATGATATCACATTGACTGGAGAGCCCGTGTCCAGAATTGCCTTGATCTTAACCTTTTGGATTGACACTTCCACACAGGTAGTATCTTTCCCAAAGGGGGTAAGACAGCCAGAACGTCCTGTGCAGCTTCCAACTCTTTCTCTCATTTGGCTAACATGCATTGTAAGGCATGAATTTCTTTATACACAGTCTGCAAAGGGAGGGATACAGTCACATTATGAAAGAGAGCTTCTGCTAACTCAGCAGCTTCTTCAGAAGAGTCTACCAAGACAAGAGGGCAATGATCCTGGGCTAGATAAAAGCAAGACACCATGGCCTTGGCTTAACTGGAAGGTGGGAAAGTTGTAGTTGTGGTTCTCCCTGATCAAAACTTGTAAGGGTCCAACACAGTTTACAGGACAGCCAACACAGAGTAGTCATAACTATCTGATTTATTATAGTCAGAATCTTCATGTTCAGAATCACTAGAAAGATTGTGGAACAGGTGAAGGATAGTTGGGCCCACCAAAGGGGGATATTCCTTGTCAGAGGGAGGATCAGGAGGAGACGGGGGAGATGGGTCAGCAGAGAGCTTCTCCATCTCTAAGCTGACCTCTCTTTTCCTTCCTGCTCCTTTGGGCTGCAACCTTCTACCCAAGGGTTGGTACAGGTACGTGAGTGGTGCCTTATTTGACCACATTTGTGACATCCTTGTCTCTTAGGCTGTCCACTTGAGCCCAGAATCATAATGCACGGAGTACAAGAGATGGTTCCAGCGTTGTTAGCCTTGTTCTTGCAAACCACGGTACCCCCATGGGTCAAATGCTTGTCTTGAAATAGGGTCTTAATACTATTCATGTACATAAGAGAAGCTTTTTGATCCTAAAAGTGCAGGCACAGAAGCTGATTCACTTTCAAAGCGTTTGAACATGCTGTGTAAGCTTCATGGGGTGGTAACTGACAACTGGTGATTAACTGTTATCCTTAAATATAAAAGCAATCAGTAAATTCAGCCAGGGTTTCCTTGGGCTTAAAGGCAATGTGCATAAATGCATCTTTATTGACCTCCAAGCTGAGATCTTCTCCAAATTCTTCAATCAGGAGGCATCTCATAACCTCTCAAGTGACAATGAAAGGGAGTTTAGGACCACAACTTCTTGGCACTTAGGATTCAGGCAAGTAAGAATATGTTCCCTTTTTAGTTTATCAGTAGCCCTACACATTGCAGTCTTGTAAATGGTCAGGAAGGCAGCAATATAGAGGTTTGGGATAAAATATCTGCTTGAAGAAAGGCTTATAGTTAGGATTGATGGACAATGAAGTGGACTGACTGTTGTCACCTGGGTTGAGGACATTGATGAAGGGGTTGCCCTCAAACTCAGATTCAGCAGCAGGTTATCTAGCCCAGAGAAGTCAAAGGCTCTCTTCCAGGGTATCCAGCGTAGAGCTGTTCTGTCCACTGATATCTCTGGTGGTAGCAGCAGCAGCCCCAAATTCATCAATCTTAATCTGTTGCACTGCAATTGTCCCAGCTATCCCATTGATACAAGCTGCTAGGGAAGTTGTTTGAGCAGCCAGAGTGGTAATCTGACCATTTATTGTCTATGTCAAGCAAGAGAGGTTCTGTACCTCCCTTTCCAGTGTGTCTTGCCTATCCACAACATTGTTTGTTACTTCTGCTAGTTGATCCAAGGCAAGGGCACAATTGACATGGGGTTGGCCTTCCAAACCGGGGCAGCACTCATGATTGCTATGGGTAGGATTACCAGTGATCTCAGCCTCCCCTTTGCCATCAGAGTTGGAGGACAAATCATCAGGGTTAGAGAGGTGTTGTCTTAAATATTCAATATCTCCTTGCAAGGTAGCTACTTGGTTGGTTAGCAAGGCAATGTTAGGGTCAGGCATAGGCTCTACTGGAGGAGGGATTGGAACAGAATATTGATGTCAGGTAGTGACTTTGAGTTCAGCTATGGCTTACCATACCTTAGCTTCAAAGGCAGAGGGGACCTCCACAGCAGGAGTGGGAGGAGTCACTTCAATAGAAGCTACTCTATCATCAACATAGTTTTTCACTTGATACAGAGTGTCTCCTAACACAGCCTTATACAGACCATATTTTTGATGCAGATGGTGGCCCCAAGTATCAACATGAGTCCCAACCAACTCAAGTTGGGAATTGACATGCTCTCAAAATTGGTTGAGCTTGGTAACCAAAGCCTCAAATTCCTGGCAGTACTTTATAAGGGTTGCTTCTATCTGTACACAACATGTAGCTTGGTAATTATCCAGTTAGAATAGTCAATCCTTGATATATCCAGGGAGCAAGAAGCAAAAGGAGTTCAACAACAAGGTTAATTACTTCTGAGAAGCCAGCAAGTTGTGCTGATTATCTGAAATACAAGTGAAGAGGCTATGGAACCACTCTTGATAGGACATATTTTATGCATGGTTGTCTGAGATAGTGGTGGATACAGCAGTCAAAAGCTAGTTCTGAGATCCTAGCGCTAAATGATGATGAACCAAGGTGGGTTGGATAAACTGGTTAACTAACACACCAATAGTATCCATTGATTCAATCAGCGCGGGGGGAAGACCAAAGTCCAAGAGAAAGGAATACAGGTCTTTGGAAGCATATCCAGGATAGAGACCAGGGATAGAGTGCGTTGCCACAGTGCCTGTGTGGAGGAGGGGGCAGGCAGCAGCACAAGCTTGTTCATAATTGAGAGAAAAAGCTGGAAGGGGGGCCCAAGCAGGCCCAGGAGACAACACCATTACCATAGGAGTTGAGGGGGTATCAGCGATATCCTCTTCTAGAGAAAGACTAGAAACTTTAGGTTGATTGAGTACTTCAGAAACAAGTGGGGAAGGACCAGAGAATTCATGTGGGAACATGGTAACCAAGATGCTTGCAGCCCCTTTAGTGAGCACCATTTTGTTGTGTTTGGCTCCTAGGGACAACATCCAGGAGGACACAGCGGGAAATCTTTATAACAAAAGATTTGAGGTTTGAAGCTAGCCTTGGGTTAGCCTTCAGGACAAAATTAAGGGCATGCACCTTAATTTCCTGGAATACAAGATAAGGAATTCCTTTTGAAAAAAAGGAAAGGAAAAAGCTTGAAGATTATTAAAGCCAACACAAATGTGGATAAACTTGTCTTTATTAGGAGAAATGATTCTACTTAAATAGTAGACAAGAGTCAATGATCACTCATTAGGTAGACAGAGTGGCAGAGGGGGTCACGTTGGGGTGAGGTCATACCAGGATCAGATAAGGGCAGGTATGGTATTCCGGAATGGGTGGAGATTGGGTTAGACCCATTTACAGAAGGCAAGGAATTCCCAAAGTTGAAAGCAAAACCAATCAAATCTTTGCACATATCACTATTTGAAGGCCATATTGAAATAAAATTAATGGCGCAATTTACAACATCTATTGATAAGGGGCGCCTTTTGGGGAAGCTTCAAATTAGGAATTAAGAAAGAAGAGAAGTATATTTTATTGGATAATACTTTAGACTTATATAGACTTGGCTGTGGCAGGGATTTAGTTAGATCAAACCTAGGGGTTGGTCATGTGCTAGATGGGTTTGAGCCACTGGATACTTGGACATTCAGGTGATATTGCTTGATTACCATTCTTGGTATGTCAAATGGTATATTAGAAGGGGACTAAATCAGGCAATGGCTGGATGTTAAGTAGGTTGGCGGCAGCCAGAATGATTGTACATCCAGACCCTTGACCCCCCCTTAAGGAGTTACTCGGGTACATCAGGAGAGGGCTTTGTCTTGAAAGCTGCTGCCTGATGTTCCTGGAGTTGTTTACTAGTGGGCACCAACTGGGTTGAGTGTTCTTCTTTGCTAGGGCGGAGGCAAGATCTGTGATACTTTTTGGTGATGGGCTCTTTGGCACCCTGGAACTTAACCAGGTAGGTGTTCCTGTCTGGTCAGTATCTGATGATTCTTCCTGGTCCTCTGTGTACTGAGTCTAGTTTCTTTCTGTTGCCAGCTATAATCCAGACAGGGGAAAGATGGGAAGTGGTTCCTCTGTGGAGGTTACCTTTTGTGTCTTGAGCCTCTTCATTTCAGCTATTTTAGCTTTGAGGCGGATGCGTTGTAGGTTTGGTGCTTGCTCTACTGTGGGAGGTTTCCCTGGGGGGATCTTTATGTAGGGCTGTTTGTTGTAGGTGATTACTTCTGGTTTGTACCCGCAAGTTATCTCAAAGGTGAATAGCCTGTTCCTTGGTTGGTGCGGACTCAGGATACTAATAATGCATGTTTCACGTGTAGTGGCCATGTGTCTTTGGCTTTGCCATCCATTATTTTCTCTAGGGTCCTGATAAGGCTGCCGTTGAGGCGTTCCACTATACTGTTGGCCTGTGGCCTGTATGGAGAGGTTGTGGAGTGTTTAATCTTTTTAGACTTTAAGTTGTCATTTACTACGTGACCTGATAACTTGGTTGCTCCATCAGTTATGATGTAGTCTGGCGTGCTGTAGTTGGCTATGATTGCTTTGTTAATGAAACAGTTGATGGTTTTTGCTTTGTGATCCTTTGTTGCCCAGCAGATGGGCCAGCGTGTGGCAAAGTCAATAGCTACAATTAAGAAACATTGATTTGTTTTTGTTTCTGGGAAGGGACCCACTACATCCAGTCCCCAAACCTTGAATGGTTCAGGGTCTGGTACTGGGTTGACCGTTGGCTGAGGAGCCTTTGTACTGGTGTACTTCTTGTACACTGTGCACTTTTTCAGAACATCAACTATATCCTGTTTGAGTATGGGCCACCATAATATCTCTTTTAGTGTGAGGTATAGGTTGTTAGCCTTTTTGTGGCCTAGTAGGCGGTGATGTCTTAGTATGGTGTCAACTCTTTGTGCAAGTGGAATGTACAGGACATGTTTGTTGTTAATGATTTGATATATAGTGCCACTTGATATATGGAAATACTTTTTGTTTCTTAATAATGTATTGTGGGTCATTTGATGTGTTGAGGGGTCTTTCCCTTTGGTTTTATACTCAGTGTTGTACAGGTTTGGCCAGTCAGGGTCCAGGTGGTCAGGGTGATCCTCTCTAGGCTAACATAGTCTAGAGAGAGCATCAGCTGTGACCAGCTCTGCCCCCTTTTTGTACTGGATGTCCAGGTTAAGCTATTCCAGCAAGGACATTCATTTGGTTTGTTGCCGTGCAAGTGTGTTCTGAGTTTTGAAATAGATTAAGAATTTATGGTCAGTTAGTACTCAGACGTTTAAATGTCCTTCCAGATAACATCTCCATTTCTTGAATGCGTGATATATTTCTAGCAATTCCTTATTGTGTATTGGGTATCTCTTCTCAGGATTAGTTAGTTTTCTGCTTTTTTAACATACTGGCAGGAAGTCTTGCTGCCCTGGCTGGTGGATGTGTAGGACTGCGCCAATGGCGGTGTCACTGGCATCTGATTCAAGCTTGTAGCACCCGTTGTTATTAGGGGTATTGCAAGATTAGTGCTTTGATAAGAGCTTGTTTTAATAATTAGAAATTCTTGTCACATTCTGGAGTCCAGATGAATTTCTTTTTGGAATTACCCTTAGTTAAGTCATTAATTGGTGCAGTTAGTTTTCTGCAGTCTTTGATGTATTTCCTTAGGTAAGCTACCATACCAAGAAAGCATCTAACTTGTTTAATGGAGGTGGGGCGTTGCTTGTTATTTATGGCTTTTATTTTGTCTGGATCTGCTTTGATACCACTGTCAGAGACAATTTGGCCCAAGAACAGGAGTTTCTTTTCCATAAATTGGCACTTACTTGATTTTGCATAAAGTTTGTGCTTTGCAAGTCAATTGAGTGTCTTGCAGACATGCGTGAGGTGTTCCTCTTTTGTTTTTGAGAATATGATGATATCATCAAGGTAGCATAATGTATTTGAGAGACCGTTTAGTGCTTGGTTCATCATGGTGACAAACGTTGCGGGAGCATTGGTCATCCAAAAGTTCATTACTCTACAGTTGAAGGATCCAAATTGCGTGCAGAACACGGTTTTTGGTATGTCCTTTTCCTTTACTTCAACTTGGTTGTAGCCTGAGGTGAGGTCAATTTTGGAGAAAAATTTGGCACCTGAGAGTCTTGCAAACAGATCCTCTATAAGTGGAAGATGGTATTTATTCTTTACTTTGCTTGAATTTAGTGCTCTGTAGTCAGTTACTAGACTTAGAGTGCCTTCCTTTTTCTTTACAAAGAATACTGCTGCCCCCATGGGGATTCAGACAGGTGGATGAAGCCTTTAGCTAGGTTGTCCTCAATGTGTGTTTTGAGGGTTTGGGTCTCCATGGGGGAGATTCTGTAGAGGGGTACAGGTTTAGGCATAGCTTTACATAGATTGATGCCATGTTTGACCTCCTGTTTGGGGGGTAACTCTGTGAGTTCTTCTTTGAATACATGAGCGTATTTATTTAGGAGTGCCACAAGTTCTGGGCATTGGATTTTTTGTGTTTTTATGTTATTGAACTCAGTGTACCTCATTATGTGGAGGGTACTATCTTTGGTTAGATGTTCTGAGTCATATTGGTTTATGACCTGGACAAATACTGCGTCTCTTAAAATGAGGTCATTGGGTTCTTTGAGGATGCTAAAATTGACTCCATTGTGTTTGACAGTCATGATTTTTGTTTTCCAACATACGCTGGGGTTCACTTGAGTGAACCAGTTCATGCCTGCTATAATGTTGTAGTTTATGTTGTTCATGTCATTTCCTTTGATGGACGTTTGTATGCCTTGGAGGTCAATTCTGAAGGGAGTTGTTTTGCTTTCAAGTAGAACCTTTGATTTGTCTGCCATTCTGGCGTATTTGAAGTTGGATTTGACAACTGGTATTTTTACTTGGTTACAAAAGGTTTGCTAACCATAGTGTGTTGTGAGCCAGAGTCAAATAAAATTTGATGTGTATGTTATTTGTAAGTACATGAGTAGACAAGAAGCTGTGAGTGATCTTTAATTTTTAAGTTCATAAAAATGGAGGATTGCAGGACACAGGGGTGCGAGCAGCAAAGTTTGTGCCTTGGTACAATTTCTTGTCAAGTTAGGGGGAGACAGGGACACTTAAGTCTGTTCCCCCTCCTCTTTTCCCTGTTCCTCTTTTTTGAGACCTTCAAGGTCAGAGAATGTGGGGTCAGATTTATAGCAGGTTGCTACTTCAGCGTTTTTAACTTTGGCAGTGTCCTCTTTCTTGGGACGGGAGCAGTTTGCGCTTTGGCTGCAATTACCATTGTTACAATTGGAGTTGCCATTGTTATTATTGGTATTTTGGCGTTTATTGCCATTGGAGTTTTCTCTGCCATTGCCGTTTGAGGTGCAATTGCTGTTGCGTGCAGCATATTCCATGTTGGCGCATTTTTCAGCGCGCTTGGCTTCTGCAATGAGCGCGGGCATGGAGGTGTTAGCCTCTGGACAGATGAGGGAAGCAACAGCGGGTTTTATTCTGTTGATGAATGATGCTCTGGTGTGTACGTTGTCAGCTTGAGCTGGGTTTTGGATTTTGCAACATATTTCCTCAAATTTTTTGGCGTAAGCTGCAATAGCGGTCTTCTGAGGAAGATCACTGAGCTGTATTGTAATGTCTTGGAGGGATTTATGATGCAGAAATTGTGGGTGATGTCTGCTTTAAACTCTTCCCTGTTGCCAAGCTGTTTGTCAGTTTGTGAGCCAACTCAGGTGGCAAACCAGTTAGCTGCGGCCTTGTACAGGCACTTGCTGGCTTCCTGGACCCATTTCTCATGGGGGATGCGGCTGGCGCGGAGTTTGGCGGCTGAGTGATCTAGCCAGTTGATGACGTTTTCTTTGTTTTTACCAAAGAACTTGTCAATACCAATGTATTTGGTGTTGATCACTTCACCTGTGATAGGTGGTATTGCGTTTGTTTGTGGTTGAAGAGAGCAACTTTATTGAATAATCTTGGTGCATGCTTTGGGCATGACCAGACCTTTGAATATGGTGCATCCACTAGGTTTATCTTTGTCAATGTTGTGGGTGTGGAAGTATGTTTTCCAGGTCTCCTGGGATGTGACCTGGTTGAGTACGTGAGCAAAGGTGGGCAGGTTTTGGTCAGTCATTTTCTCTCTCATGGGCGTGGTCAAAAAACTGTAGCTACTACCAGTGATAAGGAGCGCCTTTTGGGGAAGCTCCAAATATGGAATTAAGAAAGAAGAGAAGTATATTTTATTGGATAATACTTTAGACTTATATAGACTTGGCTGTGGCGGGGATTTAGTTAGATCAAACCTAGGGGTTGGTCATGTGCTAGATAGGTTCAAGCCACTGGATACTTGGACAGTCAGGTGATATTGCTTGGTTACCATTCTTGGTATGTTGAACAGTATATTGTAAGGGGACTAAATTGGGCAATGGCTGGATGTTAAGTAGATTGGCAGTAGCCAGAATGCTTGTACATCCAGACCCTCAACACTTTATAGCACTCCATCTCCAAACTTACTATTTTCTATGGGGGTTCATCAGGGCATTGGGAAATATGGGGCCGGGTGGTCTGGGCGCTTGGGTTCAAAGACAGTGAATTAGCGCCTGGGCCGGGAGTTCTTTTATTGGTCAGAAATCTCTAATTGGCAACTTTATTCTCTTTTTCTTGGGTTGCAGTCATGGGGTTGGGCCCTGGGCCCGTGCTTTCCTCAGGTGACACATCCTTATTGGCCATCAAGGCAGTCTTCAAGCCCATGAAGCAGATGCTAGGAATTTTGTTGCCTCCATTAGGCGCCTTGATTACTCCTCCATTTTGTGCAATGATTCCTTTGGTTTGACTAGCTTCACATTTCAGTTAATATTTCTTGGCTTCAGCTTGCGGGGGCTTGACCCCAGGAAAACGCAGGTAGGTGGCCCCTCAGTCCTCAGGGCTGACAGCCTGCATGAGTTCAGGGTCAGGGTTCAAATCCCGCCCTTGGGCCCAAGTTTCAAAGGGGAGAAAATTGACAATCCTGACATCTCAGCCAGACCATACCACTGTACTAATGCTGGGAAAAAGACCTGATCATGGTCAAACCTAAACCCAGATTAACTTAGCATATAGAGATAAAGGGATGCCCATCTGTTACTGGAAACTAGGAAAAAGGTTAATTACCTTCTCAGCCAGCTTAAAGAATACAAGTGTCAGGGATCCAACCCGTGGAGGGTTCCTGAGAACTTGCGGGCAGACGGCCCGCGGGCCCAGCAGGGAGAGCCCACCACAGGATTGGGGCTAACTTTACAATATAAGATAACAATTTTCCAAGGACTGCCCAAGGTCTGCTTGTAGGCACCATGGAATCAATCAATCCAGTGAGGGTGATATACATCACCCCAAATACTTGAGTGGAAGTGGATTCATCAGTGGCAACAGATTCTTGCAGGCAGTTGGGCCGCAGGATGTGGGGCAGCGTCATTGGAACCAAATATGCGGGCAGGAAATTATACTTGTCTTGGAATAGCAGAGGGGGCCAGATAATTTTGGTGCCTTCTCTGTAAAAGTCTTCTGTCTCTCTAGTTCTAGATTCAGGGTTGTGGATTAGGATCTCCTCCAGAGTGAACTCTGAATACGCCGGGTTGGGTGGGTAATCAGTAAAATGTACTGGGCCAAAGGGAGCTCCTGGTGGATGGTAAAGTTCAGGTGACTAGTCCGCGGTTTCTTGGGGTAGGTGAGCACAGGGAGCAGAGCCGCAAGGAGTAGACTGTAGATGAAGTAAAACCAATAACAAGTATGGTATGATCTGGTTGAACCAAAGGTTCATGTCACTTTATTGCAAGGATGGCAATGGGCATTTTCCTGGCGGCCCAGGGTATAAGTATGCCCATCTGTCATGGTAAAACTTTCACAAATTCTGTTGGCCCGGGTTTTCCCAATTTCAAGGTCTTCCCAGTCTTTGGTGGCATCAATCACAGGGGTTATTTAATTTTCTGGTTTGAACTGAAGGAGCTCAAATTTCCTAGTCAGGTTGTGGGATTGATTGCCTCTGGGTGGCCTGTGTTCTATGGGAAAATGCTCTGTTTCCCCTTCTGTGCGGGCCCAAGTTATTTCAGAATCAGTGGCTGGGCCTGCCTGTTGATTGGCTGTCTTATCAGGAACTCCCAGTGTGGAGAGTATTGGCGTAGGTACATTTGGTTCATAAAGCTTAAAAGGATTTTCCAAAGTCAAATCCTGTTCTGATTCAAGCCCAAAAACTGCAGGCAGCCAGGCGGCTGGCTCTGTGGGCTGGCAGCCTGCAAGATGCCGGGGTTTGAGTTTTGTAGTTGGGGCTTTTTGATAAGCATAGTTGATAAGAGTTTGTCACTTGTGACAACAAGGGTCTACCCCTCTGTGACAAAACCTTTTTTGAGATTCTGGCCATCCATCAGGTGTCAATTAGGAAGGACCTGGATATAGATGCTTCTCAGGGTCTATACTGGGAGCTACAGTCTCCCTGTAACCGCTTGATCCTGGAGTTGTTGGCTGCATCAGGTATAGTTCTGCCTGGGTATGAGGCCATTAAATTGCTATTGGCTAACCTAAACCATAGCCCAAACCAAGTCCAGATTCACCCAATAGTGGCATATCTCCACCTCATGACAGTAAAGGAAGTTATGGAGATTCATGACTTTTATACTCTCAAAGAGTTTGGATCAAGCTTGGCAACAAAAAGTCTGCCAATGATAGGCGCTGCCACCTCTAGGGAAAAGCTGGCTGGCTTGACAGCTGAGCAGCAGGACGCCACAATGGCCCTCTTCAAGAAGCGTTGCTCCATACTTTCAGACAGCAGCTTTAATTTGGGGTACATCAAGAATAATCTCCATCACATCAATACAGGGATAGGTGATCTATACATATTTGCCTTATTAGACGCTCTTGCACAGCTGATACTACTATGGGCAAAGAAACAGAAAGCTAATTGCAGCTTGGACCGTTTAATATCACCCAAGCGTCCATGACTGTCCCCAGTCCTAATAGTGAAGAAAAAATATGGTACCAAAACAGTAGTAACTGGCTACCAGAAGTTGAATAATATCAATAAAAAAGGATTACTACCCAAGCCTGTGTATTGATGTCACACTATATGGACTTGGTGATGCCAAATTATTCTTTGCCATTAATGTCAGGAATTCAGCTGCTGGGGAACCCCCTTGATTTGATGGGCTATATCTGAAGGATTAAAGCCAGTTATTAGTAACCCTAATGGCACTAAGACCATTCTCATATGGAACAGTTCTCCAGGGAGATGGTAACAGCCTAATAGGGAATTGAATTAACCAAGGAAGAAATAAGCCTCCAAGTAGCTCAAATGGAATAGTAAGGCCATTAAAGTGAACACAGGGACTGCTGCTTTCACTAGTGGAGTCAAAAATGACCAGGGATTCTCATTTGTTGGTGGATTTTCCAAAAAAGGGTGTAGTGTACCATTGAACAGGGATAATTTTGTACCAACTATTCTGCAGAGAACAAAGAGGGTCAGAATTGACATCTGCTCTAGTATTAAATGAAACTGAACACACACAAAAGCTGGAATAATAAGAACCAAAGTAAACATTTATACCCAAGGGACTCCAAGAGAGAAGACTTGGGTATATTCCATGCTTTTGAATAAATGATTTTCTACAAATATATATATAAGATAATTGACTTTATTGATTGAAAAATCTTAAAATAAGAAAGTTAAAGGGCTTACATAGTTGCACTACTTGATTTGATACAACCAGTCAAATAAAAGATTTAGGGAGGTTAGGTTGAAACATATTAATTTAAAAACTCTAACAAGGCTATAACTCTTTTTCTTGCAACCTCTTCTTAAGAATATTATACTGTGTAAATATGGAATTCAGGAATTGTTAAAAAATAGTTACAAACCCAAACAGAGGAGTATCAAGCATACCAGTAGCGTTAGAAAGTAGAGCTAAGCAAGAAACATCACTAAAGACTTCAAACTGCTGATTAACAGCTAGAAGATTATGACTGTTGATTTCCTTAAAATTATCAACAACAATCTTCTTGTTTGCAGGCATTAGATTGGCTGAAACTAGAGGGATCCTTAACAGAAAGATTTGAACTTGTGTTTTTAACTCATTCCCTTAACTTTAGCAACAAAGTCATCTCTGCAATTGTGGGCCCGGGTTTGATCCTTGTTGCTGATAAATTATTTACTATAAAATCAAGACTAGGATCTTAAATAGTTAAATTAGAATTATTGAGGTTAACTTACTCATTCAAACTAGGATTAAGCTCAATAAGAGAGTCCAAACAAGTTTTTGCCCCTAATGAAGTAGAACTACTTCCAATAAATAGTTTTGACAGGACATTAACAATAAGGTCTCTGAAAATGGATCTCATATCTGGGTATTGAAAAATTAAAATTCTGCATGAGGAGAAAGAAAAGTGTCATTAATACTAGTCAGGGATTATATTATCCTAAATTTATGCAGCAGGAATTATTAAATGCCCTGGATAAATTCCAACAGGTCATGGACAACATACTTCATGATCTTAAGTTGAGCTGTGTACTGGTCTACCTTAATGATATCAATGTGTTCTTCTGCACCTTCACCAAACACCTGGAGCACCTGGAAGAAGTTTTCTGCCACCTTGCTGCGGAAAAATTGAATATAAAGCCACACAAATATGACTTCTTTAAGGACCAGCTAGAATATTTGGGATTTGTGGTGAACACTAAAGGTCTGTGCCCTCAACCCATTATGGTTAAGGCCATTGAGAAAATGAAGATTCTGGCTAGAAATGTGACATACAGGTGTTTCTTGGAATTCTTGGGTACTATATAAAACTTTTTGAAGGACTTCTCTAGGAAGGGGGAGGCCCTCTTCCATCTAATGAAGAGTGACATTCAATTTGAGTGGACTCCAGAATGCCAAAAGACATTTGGCATTCTTTGTCTTAGCCTTATGGGCCAAAAAATCCTTTATTACTCTTACTTTAGTCAAGAATTCATTATTCACACAGACGCCTCATTGATAGAAGTAGGGGGTGTAGTATCCCATATTATCACAGAAGAAGAACAACACCTTGTTTCCTACTGCAGCCACACACTCAACATTCATGAGCACAATTATAAGGTGACTGAATGTAGATGTTTAGCAGTGATGCACACCTACAAACAATTATGGGTGTATCTACATCAAGTACACGTCAAAGTAATCTCAAATCATGTGTTGCCAAACTGACTATATAATTTAAAGGAGCCATAATGATTTTTGTCTTGCTGAGTGCTTAAACTATAGTCATAAGACTTTGAGATATCCCATCAAGCAGGAGTAAACCACCAGAATGAAGATGATATATCATGCCTCTCAATAGTATCCCACTTGGCAAATATCTCCTACCTCTTATATATCAAGATTATATATGGTTAAATTGAGGATGAATTTCAGGGAACCAATCCTGGGTGGCCAGCACATTAGTGTCTGGGAATGGGAAGGTTGCGGGCGGAGTAGGAAGAGCCCACCAGAGGATTGGTGCTAACTTAATGAGGTAGGATATTTATTTGTCCACCCAGGACAAAAGGCCAGCGGCTGGGATGATAGTGTAAATTATCCCAGTGAGGATGATATACACTATCCCAAATAGCTTATTGGTATGGTTCAAGGGGATCTCAGTTGTAGATGCGGGCATTGGTTTGGGAGTGACAGGCTTCTTCATGTCTAGTTGGTAGGCAGGGAGGAAGCTGTATTTATCCTTGAATAGTTGGGGCTCAGTAATGTGCCAAGGGCCCTTATTGTTATGTCTAGTCAGCTCTTTAGATTGGGACAAGAGATCCTGTGCTAATATTTTGTCAGAGGAGTAGTCTCTGTATTTAGGCTTCAAGGAGTATTCTGTAAAGAGGATATAACCAAATGGAGCACCTGGCAGGCAATAGGTAGCTGGCAGGGTGACAGGAGAATTAGAGGATTTAGAGCTTAACTGGTAGAAGACTAAGATAAATATGGTAATATTTGGGAAAGGCAATATCCCATAACCTTTATTTAAAAATGATAATTAGGATTGGTCTTGGCCTGGCAGGTAGTTATACCACTCTGCTAGGCCTCATTATCTGGTTGGGTTTCTTGGGCTTGTACAGGCTGGCGTTGGAATTCTAGAGAGGCAGGGTGGGATCAGGCAAGGAGGTTTCCATTGGCTATCTATGCAGAATAGTCCTTCAAATCTTTCTGTTTGGTAACTTGATAATTGGTGTTGGGCAGGTATTCAGGGCCAGCGCCATTTTCTGGACATTGGGCGGGTTCAGGACAATTCTCATTGGTAGACTTGCTATTTTTTCTGCCTGACTCACAGTATCACATGTTGGTATCTTGGGGAAACTCCTGGAATCTGGAGCAGGCAGGTGATTATTGGTTGCTATAGTGTTGTGCAGGTTTTCAGGGCAAGTATCCTGTCTTAGGCCAGGTGCAGGTTTGGGGTATTTCTCATTGACAGAATTACTGATTTTATCACCCAAACTACCAGTATTGTGAGTTGTCACTTTGAGAAAACTTCTATTTTCAGGAACCAGTGGTTTTCTTGCAAAACCCTGTGGTGTAGATGAGGATTCATATCCTGGCAAGCTGGCATTAGTTTTACTAACAGGTCCACTATTGATAGGCTTCAGGCAGTCAAGCTCCTGGCCTCCTGAACTGGCGGGCTACATAGAATTAGGCTCAGGGTTTGAACCCTGTCTAATAACTTGGGTTTTGGATAAGGAATGATTGTCATTCCTGAAAATGAACAAAAAGAGGTCCAAAAGATCTTAATACATCTACTGGAGGATAAAGAAATCAAGAATGGGAGAATCTTGAATAAAACTTCTGAGAGAGTTCAAGTAATTCCACACCCTTCAGAGTGCACATATCTGATCATGTGTGCTAATAAAGAAGTAGGTAACAGCAATTTCTGTAAAGCAATGACTCAAATCAAGATGTCATAATTTTAGGAAGCAATAATGTTTGACATACAGAAAGCACTTATCTGCTGTAAGGAGTGCTAAGGGGAAAAGCCGTTAAAGGAGTTGAAAACCTATCAGCTAGAACACCCTAACTTTAATTGGCATAAAATATCCATTGATGTGATAGTACTACTACCTGTGAGTAACTATTGCATCAAACATATTATAGTTGCTATTTATCACTTGACAAAGTGGGTAGAGACAAAGGCAGTGAGAGATTTGAGAGCAGGTAATACCACTAAGTTTTTCTTAGAACACATCATAATAAGACATGGTTGCCCTCAAATTATACTCAGAGTTAAGATAAACAACTTCTCCTCTCATGTACTTGCCAAGTTGAACAAGCTAATGTG
Source organism: Entomophthora muscae (assembly GCA_014839935.2). Lineage (NCBI taxonomy): Eukaryota > Fungi > Entomophthoromycota > Entomophthoromycetes > Entomophthorales > Entomophthoraceae > Entomophthora > Entomophthora muscae. The sequence continues at coordinate 38,823 of QTSX02005069.1, read as the reverse complement.
CATCAGAGGAGTGCTGTATATGCCTTATCACTCAGAATACAACAGGATAGTTGAAAGGGTAAACAGCACATTAGTGAGTATCCTGTGAAAAATGGCAGCAGAAAGAGTAGCAGAATAGAACACCTTCTTAACAGATGCCACATTTGTGTACAATATTAGCATACACTTGGTAATAGGCAATTCACTATTTCAGCTACTCTATATAAGACACCCCTTGTTGCCAACCACTCTGTACTTTTGGATAGGGGAAAAAGGACATCATTTACCACAAATGTATCAGGGAAAAATAGCCTGTACCCTTATATAACTAAAGTCTGAAGCTTACTCTAAATTTCTTGTCAAGAAGATAAGAGATCAAGATTGGGAAAACAAAAGAAGGGCTGAGCTACACAACTTTTCTGTAGGAAAATGGTTTGTATTACACAATACTAATGACAAAATATAAGCCCACAAACTGGCATCCATTTTGATAGGACCCTTTGAGATCATTAACAAGATGTCTACAGACGCTTACACTATCAAGGACGCTAAAGACAGGCACTTAATCAACCAAATAAATGCCAAGTTCTTGAGATATTTCAACAGAAAAGATTAAAATAAAGTGGATAAATAAAAGGTTTTAAGCTCAAATAAAAAGATAATAAAGAATAAATAAAGAATATAAGACAAATTTTTATATTTATTGCAAAAGACAAAGGAAATATTATGCCAACTGATGAAAGGACCCCACCTCACTATTCCTTACAATTGGAATTGGAAGTGTCATCCTGGCGCCAAGATGTGTCTACATTCTGTCTGGATGAAGAAGTTGCCTGATGATTGGCACCACAAGGATGCTTACTGGGGCGTTGGATATTGATCAATGATTGTTTTTGAGAAGGCATAAGATAGTGGTTATCATCCAGGCGCTGGTGTACGTGGGCCAAGATGATCAACATTTGGGATAAGGCCAACTGAAAATTTTGTGACATGGAGGACCAATTGCATAAGGGCAGGCAAATTTGACTAATTGGCACTATCTTGCCCCAACATCCGCAAGCAGAAAATGCAGCACATATTTTAAAGCAATCCATTAGAGAATGACTCATATATGAGTACAATATAGTCAATGTAACTCAAAGTTGATATTCAAGTGCATGATAGTGCTCCAGGTAGTAGCCAGCATAACCAGGCTGCATGAGCAAGCAGCTCTCATAAGAATACTACATGAATTGGCAGGTGACAGCAGCCAAAGGTAGCTACAAGGCAGAATTGTTGCTACTGAAAACATGAAGAAATGCCTTAAATGTGGCAGAAAAGCAACAGTTATTATTGGCCTGGATGGGCAAGTTCAAGGTTTTGTGAAAGTTGGGGTCTGCAGCAAGCTCAAGGGATCAAACTTAAGTCACTTCTTCAATGTATTTGTTACAGATAGTAACAGTATGTGCATGCTAGGCTGATATATCACTTGGATCAAACATTAATGAGCACAACTCCATGGCCACCTCAGAGGATAACCCTGCTACTTTGTGTTGCCCGTGATATAAATTGCCCACATGGATTGGTGTCATGATGTCCTCATCAGAGTGCAATGCTTGCGTCAGGATCATCATTTCTGATAATTCTGACATTCATTTTTTAAGAATTGGTCATAATCATGATAAAGAAAAGGCTGGTTTCATTGTGTAAGTTTCTTGTTGGGTTAAAGATCAAGAACAGAAGAAACAGAAAGAAACAAAAAAATTAAATTATATTAGTGAATTTAATATATTTGTCTTACCTTTAAATTCAGGATTTGAACCTGAGACCTTCTGGCCTGATGAGACTGAGTTTAAATTAAAAGTAAAAACCTTAAGAGATCTTGATTCCAATCAAAAAAATGACAATTTTAATGATTCTAACCAATCAGAGGCTGAAAATCTGTTGGCTAATATTCTCAATTACTTTAGCTGTATTAGAGGCTCTGTTGCTGATGTTTTGAAGTCTTTATTTTGGTTAACATCAGAAGACACTTCTGAAGACTGTTTAAAACAACTTAAAACAGCTGTTGCTTGGTCTGGGTGACTACCTTGATATTTATGAACTTAAGATAATGGTTAGAGATACAGGATAGTATTTTCTTAAGTTTGATGTTTGAGATCAGTTAGGTTTCATCAATCATTATAATACTGCCAATACTTTCCTGACTACTCTCTATCTCCTACCTATCTATTTTTTCACAACTATCTAAGAAATTTATATTCAAACTTTCCAAGTGCTTAATCAATAAAGCTATCAAATCTATTTGAATTAGTTTTATTTTATTTTATTGTTCTTTTATTAACTAGGATATCACCTAATCTTCCCATCTTAGGAGGGATTGGGTTTAAATGGTTCTTTATTTCAGTGTTACTGTAGATTCAGAACTTGTTGATAAAACGTGGGATTTTCAAATTCTTTTGCGTAAACTCACCAACTTATTGGAATATTTTTTATCCTTTTATATAAAAAAATTAAGTTGTTCTGGGATGAAAATTACTCCATTAAGTTGGTGAGTTCATGCAAAAGAATTTGATAATTCCATATTTTTACCTTTAGGCTCTGAATTTACAGTAATACAACTAGTGTTTACTACCTTCAACTTTGACACTAGATCAGGTATAGGGACTGAGACCAAGTATTTCTGGGAAAGATAGTGGTCTCCTGTAATGCCCGGAAAATGTTAAACCATCTCCTTGTTTACGGTTCCCCTCCTGTCAAAGAAAAACCTCAACAAGCCTCAAAGAAGTCTTTCACTACCAACATTTTTCAACCACTTACTACCTCCTTCTTGTTGCCATACTTGGGGACCTATATGATTCTGGGGCGCTTCAACCCCCTTCTAGGTTTTTACAGACTATTAGTGGAAATATTTCATCTAGTAATGGTTTCTATTACTATTGAATCCATGATCACAGGTTTAAATCCTTCTTCTCTGGTTCATTGTGTAAGAATACTGCTTACTACAGGATGGGTTTCTGATAGCCTGTACAAAACTGTACATTGTTTTATTATAATGACATACCCCAAGCTTACTCAGGAAATCAGGGTAGTTAACTGTTATGTTGTCTGAGTTCTTTCAAGCACAAAGCATTAAAGATAAAGTTGCAGGGGGTAGACCAGTTAGAGGTAAGATATGAGACAAAGAATGCTGCCCTGCTGATAAAGCCATGCTTCCATGGATGATTAAATAAGAGTGCCTCTCCTCAAACATTAAATCTGAATTGAAAGGACCCCTCATTATAGAAGAGCGCTCTAAACCTTTTTTGAAACTGGCTATGGTAGTTGTGCAATCCTGTTCACAAAAAATGATCCTGCTCCTCACATAGTTGGTTAAAGAAAGCAATTCTGACAGTCTGCAAAATTTTACAAAAGTATTTACACTCCTTCTTGATCAAGAAAGTCATTAGACCCTCATATTGTTAACACATGGTGGGACAGTTGTTACTGTGTTCCATGAGAAGAAGAAAAAACTGTTCTTGGCCAAGTAGGGGAATCTATTGTAATTTTTTGACCAAGCAATTGGCAATCATGGCAGAGACAGTGACATAAATTAATGATATTGCCCCCCATAAAATATCAATATGAAATAAATCTAAAATAAACCAATTTAAACCAAATGACATTGTGGTGAAATTTTCAACTAAAATTCTTCAACAATAACTGCTAAAAAATACAAGCACCACTACAATTTTACATCAAGCAACATAGCACTAGGTTCAAATCCCCAAATTTTGAATCTTCTGAATTAGCTTTATTTCTAAGCAGAAAATCCAAAATCACAAACAGGATATAAAGAATTGATTCTAAAGCCACCAGAACTCACACCAGCAAGGTCCACCTGTGCTGGGTGAAGAACATTAAAATTGTGGGTGGTAAACCACTTCACATAGAAATTGAGTGTGTCAAAGTGTGAGTCCTTGGGATACATCCTATCAAGTGACACATACATAATAACTCTCTTAGGGGTAAAACAAAAACTCAAATATTATTAAAATTCTATCTATTGACATATGTTAAGCAACAAACCTGGATTACAAAATATCCTGAAATAGGGGCATGCTAGAATTTCTTAGAAGAAATTGCTAGCAGCCCAAAAGCAACTCCTTCTGAGAGTATAAGTACAAGCACTTTAGTTACAATAAAATCATCTTTATTTTGGCAAGTTTTCTGTGCCATCTGCTACTATTACTACAGAAATGAGTTGTCCTATTACCTAAATTGCAACAAGGTTTCAACCTTTTGATGATGAGAGTGAGAATAATATCATTTCCTTCAGCAATGGCTTCAGGTGCAGTGATGTAAGCTTGCAGTCAGGCAATGAGGTAATCTGTTATGCTACCTGTCTGCTTGATGCTTAGTAAGGAGGCGCCCACCACAATAGGTGAGAAGGTCTTGCTATATCATGGCTTAGTAGCATTTTTGAGTATGACCCAGCCTATCTCTTTATTGTGGCCTTCCCAGGTGGTAAAACAGGCTGTGTTGGGGTTTATCAAGCGTCTAGAGGCAGTGATAACCCTCATAGGTTTTGAAACTTGACATATGCAGAGGCAGGCTTCCTTAGAATGTAAACAGCTATCAATATTGGTATTAACACACTGCTGGTAAATGTGGCCAACTTCAATTTTAATATGCTCTGGGAGAGATCTAATTGAGGGGATGAGATTCTGAAAGCTTGTTGACTTAATCAGAGCCCATTGTAGATATTGAGAAACATAAATTGATTGTGGTAAATGATGTAGCCTTCTGGGATATTTCTTTGAGAGAGAAGTAGGAAGGATTCTTTGGGAGGGTTAACCATCTGGCCCTTGCACTATTTTATCTTGGGAAATTTTAAATGTAGGCTGCTAATCAAACCTTTTGCTGCTACTAATGTTACAAATGAACTAGTTATAGTTCAGTATAAGGTTTGGGGAATACAGCAGCCCAGAAAGAGACAGGAAAAAAGATGAGGAATAGGATGATATTTATTGAGAATAATGAGAATTTTCATACCAAAGTAATAAACCATTGTGCCATTAAGAAAGATGATCCAAACAAAGCATGAAAATGTGCAAGATAAGAGTATGGATGTGATTGTCATTGTAATTGGGGATTATTCTTTTAAGAGAATATGATATTTCCCAAGTTGAGCAAATTGGGAGGAAATATGTTGTTATATCTGTCATGAGGCAGCTTGCTGAGCACCCCCTGTTTATCATGAGATCTAGTGACAGCCAGGATGATCATCCTGGTTGCAATCCATCAAATTGGTTAAACTTTGTCAAAATCATGAACCTTTATGCCTCTATTTTTAAGCTCTATATGTGCTTTTACATATACCAACATAGTATGGTTGCTACCTTTTTGGTCAGGTTTAGAGAGAGAAAGATTACCTTAAATTTGGGTGTATCCATTTCATAAACATTTATCTGTTGTATAAGGACATGGTTTACAAACATTAAACCTATTGGTAGGCTATTTATCCATGTCTTAACCCAGTTCCCCAGACTTTTATCCGTGCCCTGTGACAACGCTGGGATTTCTTAGCTTGGTGTACTAAAGGCTTGTATATATCTTTGGTGGGTCTCAGGTGTTGGAAATATGCCTTGTAAAATTTTGGCAGTAGCTTTATATGCTTGCCCTTCTATCATGTTTATTTTTTGGTAGTTTGGCACAACAAAACAGGGAACCATCTATTTTGAAGCTAGAGCTGGATTGTTCTGCAGAGTGATTTTCTCTTATACTCTGTTGAGTGGATCTTGTAAGTAGTTATGTTCGATAGGCAGTTCTGGTGTATGTGTTTAGAATATTGGCGATGATTCAATAACTGGAGTGAAATATTATAGCTCTAGGGTGGGTAAAAGGGGCATGTTCTAACATAATGACTATCAGCTTGTAAGGTAAAAATGTTGATCTAAACTTGATTTGGTTTTAACATTATGTTGGAATGCTACATTAAACAGCATAAGTAGATGTTTTGTGGTAAAATAAATGATTGAATTTAATGTTTATTTTCTAGGGTAACAAATCAGGCTCATTGTGAGCGAGTTATACTTTACATGGATTACTCGAGACATGGTATTTGATTGACACTCAGCAAGGATGGTTCAACTAGCATGTACATTATACTAAAGTAAGGAAGATCATGGGTCTATTATTAAAATGGATTAAATTTACAGCCTGTTAATTTTCTTCATGCTGGAATTCAACAGGTGACCTAGGAAAATTTCCAGGGTTGGGGCGAGTTCGCTTGGCAGAAATTGTGTCATCTTCACAGTCATAAACTACAGGGCGGCGCACAAATGACATTGTAGATGGGGATGTATTGGTTACACCCAGGCGGTCTCTCAGCACACCTCGTGCCCGAAGTGAGTCAGCCCCAGGAGTGGTAGCGATAGCTATTGGTCCCTTCAAGGAAGCATCTCTTAAAGTCTGGATAGCGCTAATAAGGCCCTCCTCTGACGTTTCCTGGACGTTGAGAGCTTTACCCAATCTTTCCAGAGAGTCTTTGAGACTTTGATTTTCAGCGCGAAGTTCTTCAATGTGAGCCTTGTGAGTTGATAGCTTGTACTTTTGAGAAGAGGCAATTTTATGAAGAGTATCATATGGCAATTTAGTTTCATCGTACTTCTTGGTAGGCTGCTGGTCCTGTGTACTTTCAGCAGTATTTTGCTTTGAAAGAAGCTTTTGAATCTGCAGATCATAGCGTTGGTTAGCCTCTTGGAGAAGAGTGATTTCTTTTGCTTTCAATTCAAGGTCTAGCTGAAGATTCTGGATATCTTCTTCACTATTATCCTTGCTTAGGTTTTGGATTTTGGCAGCAAGGCAAGTATTTTCCCTTTTCAACCTGTCATTAGTTTCATTCAACTGCTGAATCTTTTCTTCAAGTTCATTTAAAGAGATGCGCAGCTCATCAGAAGGGTCGTTGAATCCCCCCACAAGTTTTCTGGTATTCTTCAATGCAGCATTGGCAACATCAATCTCAGCCTGAAGTCTCTTGTTGTTAATAAGGCTGCTCTGGAGTCGGCCATCTGCCCTATCCTTTTCTTGGCGCAAGAATGTGATTAGCCCATGAGGATCAGGTGTCTTTAATGATAGAGACTCTATTATAACCTTGAGATCAAGGCAACTGAAGATTAGTATGTTTCAGCCAAGCTTACTTTTGATTCAAACATTCAATCTCTTTAGCAAGTGCATTTCGTTCTACTGCCCATTGAGTGGTGTGCATTTTTTGAAGTGACTCTGACTGAGCCATAGTTTCTTTGATTTTTTCATCAAAATTCCTCTGCAAAAGTTAAAATTAAACAACAAGTTTGGAATACCTGAGCTTCTGCAAGGGCTGCTTTAAGAGCAGAACAGGTCCTGGTACTTTCTTGGAGCTGTGCTTCTACAGCAGCACTCTGGGTCTGAATAGCATGAAGAGTGGCACGATCCTTGTTCTGATGATCTTGGCTAATCTTCAGCTGGTTTTCAAGACTCTCCTTATCATGTTGCAATTTCTCTATGCCCTCTTTAAGTTGAGTGATCTGGGATTCTGCTTCAGCTTGTTCATGACTGTGTTCTGCTTGCACTTGTTCAAGCTGTGATTGGATCTGATCTACATTGTCTTTAAGTTGGGCTTCTGTGTCTTTGAACTCTTGAAGCGAAGCCTGCAGTAAGGATTCAGCTGCTTGGGCAATACTTTGATATTGAGCTTCATTTGATTTGAGCTCATCAATCTCAGCTTGAGCTCTTTTTAGCCTAACACTGAAGCTGTTTAGTGTGTGGAGCTGTATTAAAATTTACTTGAACTCCTTAATAAGCAGCTGACTGTTTCCTGCACTTGAGAGGAGCAAATCATCATATCTCTCAATATCTTTTTCAAGCTTGGCTTTAGCAGTGCTCACTTCCTTTAAAGAGGTAGAGGCTACTTTGAGTGCCTCTTGGCATGCAGCAAGTTCTTTGGCCTAAAATTAATATAGTTTCTAGTACTGGCCTTACTGAGACTCTAAGTTTCTCAAAACACTCTTGTTGCACTTGCTCATGACGAGCTCCCTGGGAAAGAAGACAGTCCTGAAGCTCTTGGACCTGAGTATAGTAGGACCGCCTAAAGGATGAGCTAGTTAAAAATGAAATACCTTTCTTCAAGGGCTTGTTCCATGTTAGCTAGCAGTGTCTTTTTTAGCTTGGAGTGTGCTGCTGCATCATCAGAAAGCTTAGTGGAAATAAGATCATGCTCCTTCTGGAGACCAGCAATTTGAGCCTTTAATTGGGCTTCTTGTTCAACAAGGCCAGCGTTTTCTGCCTATGATAATAAGTCACAATGCTTGTACCCAAGGTGTACCTTTAACGTGTGAACGAGCTCCAAAGTGGCATTATGGGACTGAGATGCTTGCTCGAGTTCCGTTTCAAGATGCTGGAGAGAAACTTGAAGCTAATTTGCTTAGATTAAGCCTGGCTTTGACTGTACCTTGTCGTGTTTTTCTTTGATAGTAGCGCATTCGGATTTAAACATATTTTGCTTCTGGACACTCAAATTGAGGTCGGACTTCAGCTGAGTAATCTCTTTCTCCTTTTTTTCGGAGTTGTCTAGCCGAAGGTGTTGGCAGTTGTCAAAATACTTGCATACCTTGTAGTGCTTCGATTTTGATTTTGAGTTCAGATATAAGAATTTCACATTTGGTTTTCTCCTCGTGGGTGGCTTCCTTTAACGCGGTGATTTCGTTTTGTAGGGTTTTGATTTTAATGCACCCTTCCGCTAATTGTTCCTAACTTTTAGATCTAATTTCATAGATGTGCTACCTCAGTTCTTTTAACAAACATTGAAGAAAGTAGATCTTCGCCACTCATCCTCGCTTCCAACACTTCCTGAAGTTGAGGCAGTTTGGATTCTGGCTCGACTTCTGCTAGTTTTCGAAGGACGTCGTTTTCCGCTTGAAGGTTTAAGACCCTGGGATTTTAACAGTGCGCCATAGACATTCTTACATTTGGGATTTCGACTCTACGATCGACTGTAGGTCCTCAATAATCGGCTGTGCCTCCTGGTCATGTTAGCCTTCATCAAGAAGAAGCACACCTGCTGCAAAGCCGTTTCCAAGTAAGTGATGCGGTGCTTGAGTTTAGATTTGTCTTCTTCCGCGTGCGAATTCAATTCGCGAAGGGCTCTAGTGAGTTTCAGGTTTTGCTGCTGGAGGTCTTCGATATCTTTAAAGCTAGTAAGCTTCATGTGTATTGATTGTGCGTTATCGAATGGCAATTGGCTCAACCCTTCACGTGAATCTTTGTGTTTTTGATAACCTTGAATCAGTTCCACGCGTGACAAAAGCGTTGAGACTTGATGAGAGAGAACTCTAACATCTTAAATCAGGTTAAAACCACATAGTTGGAGCTTGCCTTTTTCAAGAATCTGATTAGCGTGGCCAAGTTGAATTTCATGCTCTTGCATATCTTTGCACTTTGTAAAAGATGAGTTAATTTTTCCTACAACTAGTTACTTTCTGCTCTAAATTTTTCCTTCTCTTGAGAAACTTTAGCGAGAAGTCGTTTAAGCTCCCCAACTTCCTGGACAAGCTTGGGGTTGTTTTGCCGAGAATCCATAAGCTGCATCTAATATTATTACAAAGTTATTAATAAAAAATACAGTGAAAATAAGGAAAGTAAATATTCATGCTACGCCTTGAATTTTTTAGGCGATTTTTTTAATGAAAACTTCAGAGTGATTTTTTCCACTGCAAATCAACCAATTTTAAGAGGCAGAATGATGAAAGTGTTTCCTATCTGTTCAAGCTAAGTTTTAATGTTTCTGATGCTGAATGAAGAAAAGAAAGTGTTGTGGAAAAATAAAAAAGAAGCAATTTACAACAAAGAAAAATAGTAACAAGCTAAGTCAAAGATAAAAGAAACTGTGATAAAATTGATACCATTAGATTAAAACAGGTACTTTTCTCGTAGAGTTGCTCACAGTTAAAGTATATGCGTAATTAAAGTAGGTGGTTCGGCTATTTGCTGACTTCAACTGGGAAACTATATTATGCTTTTAAGCGGCTGTGATTTGTACTGAGTTGTTACAGTTTATCTTTTGAGCTCTGGCTGGGAAGATCAGTAACGACTACCTTAAATCCAGTCCTGCCGTGACGGGCTTGCTTAGTGAGTCGGATAACTGTGAAGGTTAAGCTTCTTGGATGGAGCATTGTAAGATGACGAAGGTAGGGCTCCACGATTTTCACCACATCAAATATAAATGCTAAAGTAAATATCTCTTTTCTGAATTGATTTGATTAAAATGATTAACTCTAGACAAAGGGCAAATGAAAGAAACCAGCCATTTAAAAGGCATAGGGGGTTGGTGACATTTCTAATTCAAATATATGGGTCATTATTTCCTGTTGTGCCTAAGCACTAAATTGAATATTTTTAAACTTAATTAGATCATTTTACCTTGAGAATCTTCAAAATGTGTAAAAAATGATCAAATCTTAGAGCTTTAATTGATCTTTGGATTAGTTGATGAATTTTCAAAAAAAATTGCCATTACATAGGATTAATATTGTAGCCTTTAATATAGTAGTTTTATAACCTGTTGAGATAAACGAAATCAAAAATCAAGGAATTTATATTAAATTAAAATAGATTTGGATCTACTTTAATTTCATTTTTAGACTGAGATTGTCTTGTTTATCTTAACAGTTTATAAAACTACTGTACTGTAGATTTAGAACCTGTTGAGCAAATTGTGGGATTGCCAAATACAAAAACCAAATTTCAAATCATAATTGAGGTAAATTTGAAATTAATTTAATTAATGATCATCTTAAAATAGAAGTCAAAGAAGCTTGAGTGGATTTATAACAATTCTTTTAGAAATCATTGGCATTTTTTATAATCATCAAATTTCATTCTAAGATGGCTAAAATTTAGATGCCTAATATTTGCCAAATTAGACATACTTAATGTTGCAAGATCTTTGATTACTCCCTCTCAGGGAATTAATGCCCCAAGTAGTTCACCAAATGAATCACTGAATGGCTCACCAACTAATCATTAAGCTGGTGACACCACCATCATTCGACCATCTATTATGAGGATCACACAATCCAGATCCTAAGTGTGTCACAAATGACAAACTCCTACTGACCTTACTCATAGAAAAACCTCAACTATGGGATTTGAACCCTGATACCCTGCGGGCCGCCAGCCCGCAGGATCAGCCGCCCACATATTTTTGGGTTTGAACCAGAGTGGAATTCAACTTCAAAGAATCTCTTTAGGCTTGATGAGCAGAAATTACTTACATTGAGACTTCTCATACCAAAGCTTCCTGTTAACCCAACCAATGAGAGCACGGGCCAAGCCAAGGATCCAAAATAACTGGGGCCACTGTGGCAGAGGAAGCAAAGAAACTTCCCACAGAATGCGGGCCACCCAAAGATGGCAAATCCTGCAACCTGAAGGAGAATTCAAGCCTTATCAATTCAAACCAGCCAATGAAATAACTCCCACTATGAATACCACCAAGAGCTGCAAAAACCTGCTAGACGGTAGCACCAGGCCCAAAGGAAATTGTAAAAGTTTCTTCATGGTAGATGGGCATACTTATACCCTGGGCCGCCAGGAAGTTACCCATTGTCATTCTTGCAATAAAGTGTCATGAACCTTTGGTTCAACCAAGTCATCCCATATTTGATTTTAGTTCTACTTCATTTTCAGACCAACTCCTGCGGTTCTGTCCCTCCCACCTACTCACCCCAAGAACCCGCAGACCAGCCGCCCAAACTATATTGTCCTCTAGGAGCTCCCTTTGGTTTGGTGCATTTCACATAATACCCACCAAACCTGGCATATTCTGAATTCACACTAGAGGAAATCTTAATCCACAACCCAGAAGCTAGAACTAGAGAGACTGAGACTGTTTACAGAGAAGGGACCAAAGTCATCATACCTCCTCTTCTATTCTGTGACAAGTACAACTACTTGCCCACCTACTTAGTTCCAATGACACCTCCTCTTACCCTGCAGCCTGACCGCCCGCAAGAGTCCCTTATAGCCAATGAATTCACCACCCAGATATTTGGAGTGATGTACATCACCCTCACCGGTCTGATTGATTCAATGGTACCTGCAAGCAGACCCTGGGCCCTACTGGGAAAATTGATATCTTATATTATAAATTTAGCGCACAACTTGTGGTGATCCCTGCCTACAGGACCCGCAGGCTGCCTGCCTGCCAGTTCCCCAGACCCCCCCCCCCCACAGGCTGGTTCCCTGAAAAAGTGGAACACAACTTGAGTAAGCCTTGTGGCTTAAGAGGAACATTACTCAGATAGGCCTCATGACCATCATGACGTACATGGACGGCATGTGGCTTATCATAATACTATACTGTAAATTCAGAACCTAAACATAAAAATGCAGGATTGTCAAATCCTTGGTCTAAATTTCAAATCACTTTTGCGGGCAACTCAGCTGAGTGGAAAATAAAATATTTAATAAAATCAAACATTTAATTTGACTTTTTTTGATTTATTTAAATTGGCAAATTTCAAATCTCTTGAGTAGATAACTCAACTAACAAAAGACAAAACTCAGCAAACAAATGCGGGATACATAAATAGGAAATGCGGGATTCTAATGTACAATTTGAGATTTCCTGTATTTCAAACAAATCATAGACATCATGGAAAACTTAACAAATCTGAAATTGCGGGATTGTCAAATCCAAGAACCAAGTTTCAAATCATAATTGCAAGGAATTCAAATAAATATAATTTATGAGTGTCTCAAAAAGGATGCCAAAGGATCTAGAGTGGATTTGTGCTAATTCTTTTAGAAATCATAGGCATTCTCAAAAAGCACCCTATTCCATTTTAGGACGGCTAAAATTTTGATGCTTGATTACAGTAGATTTCAGAAAATGCTAATAATAAAATAGAATTAATATTACAATCTATCTTATCATGTTGTCTTTTCTTTGGTGTGTTGATGGTTCATTTGCTGTTGATAATGTGCTTGCGTTTAATTGGATGGTTTCACCATCAGCCGCCTTGGCAATAAGAAATCAAGTTGCCTCCCTGAGACCAGCTGTGGTCGCAGAGGCAACTTGATTTCCTATTGCCAAGGCAGCTGGAAGTGAAACTATCCAATTAAACGCAAGCATATGATCAACAAAAAATGAAATATCAACACATCAAGGAAAAGGCAACATGATAAAAATAGATTGTAATATATAATTTTATTTTATTATTAGAGCTTTCTAAAATCTACTGTAATCAAGTATCCTTAGTAGCAATACATGAGTACATAGTTAGTAAACTGATGGTTTATCTTTCCCCCAATTTCTTTCCTTGAAAAGAAGTTTTATGGCCCCTGGCTACGCCAGGGGCCAAAAAACTTTTAAAAAATTTCTGCGTCATCAGGAGGGTAGCCCATATATCATTATATGGTTTTATGGTTGCTATATTAGTGATTTAGAGTGCAGAATATTGCATCATTTCCAGTTTAGACAATTTTACATTTCACTTAATTTCATGTCTAAACATGGTTGTTGAGATTGGATTTTTCATTTGACTTTATCCAGAGTGGAGCTTCTTGATTTGGGTTGATTTTTCCTAGTTTTGTACTTTACATTCAATCTGGATTCCAGTTCCTGCAATTAATATCTGAGTTTACTAGTGGCATCCAAAAGTGATTTGAAATTTGGTTCTTGGATTTGACAATCCCGCAATTTCAGAAAACATAGTAAACTTAATGAAAATGGTTGATGGATTTGAATGCTTTAAATCTGATTCCAGTTAATTCATTTTGCCCATTGGAAATATGCAGTTTGACTTGAACTTTGCAAAGTTCTATGAGTTCCTGCATTTTTAAAAATTCAAATAAAAATACAAAGAATTCAATTTAATTAAAAAAGGCTATCCCGCAAAAGTGATTCAAAATTTGGACCAAGGATTTGAAAATCCCGCATTTTTACGTTTAGGTTCTGAATTTACAGTATAATACCTTATATTCATATCAAACAAAGTATCATTCTCTTCTTAAATTTCCCCTTTATATTGTTTATTATACTTTCCAGAAGTATATACTTGGCATTAATAAAACTGACTGAAATATACACTCCTCTTATCAATTTTATGTTTTTAATAAAAAATTATTATCTCTTCTTCTAACAACAACCAAGTAAAAGAGCTGTTCCGCAGCCTTGACAAAATCATGCAGGGCTACACCGGGTCTTCCAACAGTGAAGCCTCTGTCTATGGTCACTCCCAACCTGCATACCTCTCTCTAATCACTATTCATGAGTGTTTTCTTTCCCCTTCTTCATCCATTGTGGCCTTGTTTGCACATCATGCACATACAGCTGCTAACTCAAATCCCATTTTCACACCAGCACCAGGCAGCAGCTAATCAAGCCAAGGAATCACCTAATGAAATTAAATCATATAATGTCAAATAAAAAGACAGCATTTGAGTCTCAAGACAGATACATCTCTTCCCTAGCTAATCAGATGCCAAGACAAAAAAGAAAGATTATCACACTTGAGATCATTTAGCAAATGATCAAAAAAAACGTGGGATGCTTATATCCCCTGAGAAAATTGCAGCTACAATGGCTTTTTCAAAGTTCACTGTGTCTGCAAGCCTATTTCAACTGTGGCCTTTCTTCTGCAAAGGCATAAACTGGTTCAAGATTTTGGCCAAAGGTAACAGAACACACCCCTTAGTGATGACTATATGAAGCACAACCCCAAAAGGCCCTTTTTAAGGTTCATCTCAAACTAGGGCTTCATGGGACTTCACCAATAAAAAATTGTCAACTTACAGATGCTGTAATATTAAGTTCCTCTTTAGCCTTTAATAGGTCTCTTTTCTCCCACCAAATCAAAAAATGCCTTTTCCAAAGAAAACCTGTCAAACCATTGAACACATTAAAGGATTTTCCCCTCACTCTTGATGATATATTTGTGTTGGCTTACTCCTCCAAGGTTCCCAAAGTGACCCCACATGTCAGGAATGACATTTATGCCTCTCTCAAAACCCAAGACTTAGAGCAGATTTTGAACCCTGTCCACAACTTCCTGTGGGCCACCAGCCCTGATAACCAGGTGGCAGCCTCTCACATTTTTTGGGGATTGAATTCTCCCAGACCTGAACCGCAAATATGAATGAGGACAAAGAACCATTATAAATTTTCCAACAATGGCACCTAGTAGAGAAAACAATAAATTGGCTAATTTAGGAAAAGAAATTCCTGCCATTGGTCTACTGAAATTGAGGTCTATCTTGGTGGTCAATCAGGATCTGTTACCTGAAGAAAACATGGGCCTGAAGGCCACTCCCAAGAATATTTCTCAGGAACAGAAGAGTTGTGCTAACCTTCCTGAAGATCCAGCTAATAAATGTCTATCCTGCAACAGTGCCATTTTACCATCCCAAAACCTGGGCGTCCTTCCCACCCAAATTCTTATTTTCTGATTTTATGATGATTCTTCTTTAATAGATGTAAAGTCTGGTAGTGGGGTACTATATAAACCCCTGGACCCTGTACCATACTTCATTGCCATTTTTGAATAAAGATTATGAGGTATTGGTACACCTAAATATTGCCACATTTTAACTTAGTTATATGTCAAGTCAACCACAATTCTTCTGGCTTGTCTGTCTGCAATCTTTTGTCTGCAAGGTGCCCCTTTGATCTTTTCACTTCACATAGCACCAATTAAAGCCTGATGTCAAAACAACAGAGTTAATCCCCTGGAAAGGTTCTGACTAAGCAGGTTTGTGACCCGCAATCTGACTTCCAAGTGACCTGTAGCAAAATGCAGAAGTCAACTTAAATTTTCAGAAACAGCAACATGAGCAAATGATAATCCCAAACAATAGATGCCTCAATTTAGCACTTGACTCATTACCAGGATCAAGCCACTCCCTTAACCATCCAACCAAGTGATCACCACATTCATGTTCCTGATATCCATGATTCACTCAAACTATATAAGTTATATCTCCCCATAAAGATATCTATCTAGCTTCTAATATTTTCCCGTGTAACTTTACTAAAACATCACAGTTACAACATTGGTAGCACAGGTAGATTCCCCATCCTACAGTAGTTTTAAAAGCTATGGCAACAAGAAAAAATACTTCAGATTTAAACAAAATGATTTCAGATTTAAATGAAATCCAAGCCGCGCAAGATTCAGGATTCAATTAATTTAAATATTTTTGGTTAATAAATGAACTGTCAAACCAAAAACAAAATTTCACTAACCCATTATACAAAATTAAAGCAAATATCAAGCGGTGTAGTTCAAATCACAAACAAAATGAACTAACACAACAAGTGAAATGGATGGATGCTATTCCGGAGTATATTATAATCCAAGCAGGATTATATGAGGTACCAACAGAAGGACCAAAATGAAACAAAATTTGAGCAATCTAGAAGCAAGATTCCACAAGCAAAAAACAAAATGAACTCACACAAGATGTGTAGTATGAGCAGCCTAAAATAGAAAAATAACAGTATAACAGCCAATTGACAGCTATCCAATTTAGGAACATAGGCATTTTATCCATTTTCAATGCTCCAGATTTGTATGAAAAGATTTTGAGAACCTTCCAAATATGGACTTGAGATTACAATAAAAATAAATCATTAAATTTTAAAATTTCTACTTTTAGTGATTTTATCCTTGGTTTTTTTACAATGGTTTTTACTAGCAATATCTTTGACGGCAAAAGCAGCCAAGCCAGCTTCAATGGAGGCAAGGCTCAGAACATGGAGGCACCTGTTTACACCCAAGCCTTTGAGGTGGGTAACAAAAAAACTGACCTGTTTTGTCCCCTGACCCATATGGCTTTGACTTGTTTGAGAGTCACTTAGCGTCTAGCTCTGCCCTTGCTCCTACACCCACCCCTGCACAAGCTGCCCGTCAACCAACCAATCAGGATGGCAACCTTGATTCAGAACAACTTCCACCACCAGCCAACCTGCCCCTCTACAGCCAATCAGGCTTCAGCTCCCGCCGCCCAGCGCCCCAAACGCAGAATAATCACTGCCCAAATTCTTCAGGAAATTGTGTGTCAGGGAGCCAGTCATAGGCAGAGGCATTGGGCGGCTTGGGGTGAGGTGCGGCCAAGCTGGCAGTTAAGGCCCACTATAGAATGGGTGCTAACTTGATAATGTAAGAGGTGGATTGCCTGAGCAAGGACCAGGGTCTGGAGTTGGGGACCATGGAATTCACCAACCCTGTCAAAGTAATATAAAGTACTCTAAACAGTTGGGTAGAGGTAGTCTTGGCGGCAGCAGGGGTTCCAGTGGGCAGTCTGGTCTAGGGGTTAAGGGCAGAGTCATGGGAACAAAGTACACTGGTTGGTAGTTGTACTTGTCCTTGAACAATAAGGGCAGTATCTTGATCCTTTTTCCTTCAAGTCCTACATAGTTGGTATTTATAGCCTTGCCAAGGGGTTGGCAATGAGAATGGTTTCCAAGTTGTACTCAGAATAGGCCAGGTTGGGGGGGGGGTATTCAGTAAAGTGCACAGGTCCAAAGGGGGATCCCAGGAGACGGTATAATGCCTGGGGCGGTTCAGCAGGTTGGTCTCTGGAGGGGGCGGCGGCCTGGTAGTCTACTTGACCGGAATTAAGATGGAAGATCACTAAGACTAGATAGGATAAGATTTGTTCAAACCAAAGGTTAATAAAACTTTATTATCAAAAATGACAATGTGGTCATTACCATACCACCGGGGTTTTTATACCATGGGACTTTGCTTCTTTGATTTTTGCAGGGTTCAGGCTTGCAGACAAGGCACTGGTGGGGCATGGATCTTGGCTTGGAGTCTTAAGGGCGGCAGATCCAGGTTGTGCCTGCTCTGGCAAATAGAAGTGGCAATGCTTTGTTCCGCCGCCACTGTTCACTATGTCACCTGAGTAGTTCAAATGTACTACCCCTTATAGATGGAAGGCTGGCAGTTGCTGGTGGTCATTGGCAGAGTTAAAAATAGGTTTTGTTTTAACCTCCTTAAGGCACGCTGCAACCTCTGAATAGGTTTGGATCTTTGGTGGCTCAAGTTTGGCACCAATCTGGTGACCATTTGGGGAATTGTCCTTGGGAGATTAGCAGGTCTTGGAGTAACTTGTTAACTCAGGTTTGCAATTTAACAAGTGTGCGGTCTCCTGTCCACTTTGAGTGACTTGAGTAGTCTTTGGAGGATCAGGGGTTGATTCCAGGGTTTCCAATGTTGGTTTCAAAACTCCAGTATTGGCGTTGGGCAGGTTGGCAGTAGGTCCTTCCCCAACCTCTGTTAGCCAGGTTACATCTCCTTTGCAGGTATGGGTCTTCATTGGCACCAGTTTGGCAGCAGACTGGCAACTATTCAGGGAATTTTCTGTAGCAGGCCGGCAGGTTGCGGGGTAATTTAACAATTTGAGCCTGTGATTT
Organism: Entomophthora muscae; assembly: GCA_014839935.2. Taxonomy (NCBI): domain Eukaryota; kingdom Fungi; phylum Entomophthoromycota; class Entomophthoromycetes; order Entomophthorales; family Entomophthoraceae; genus Entomophthora; species Entomophthora muscae. The sequence goes on along the minus strand of QTSX02005069.1, from coordinate 20,426 downwards.
AACGAATTGGCGGGTCTTGGTCTGTCCTGGAGGGTTTGATCCGCCTTCAGAGAACTGGGGTTTGACTCTTGGGTTTTCAATACAAGTATTGAAATATCATTCATGACATTGTGGCACTCAACCTGCAGGGTTTGTCCTGGGATCAGATAGCCAGCCAATTACAATTCACCCGGGCTACTGTCATGCGGGAATTCAACAACCTGATGAATAAGGGAAATCTGATTGGTACGGCCAAAAAGCCAAAGAAGGCCACATAGTCCCAGATCAATGAGGCATACCCAATAATACTTGAACTCCTCCAGCAGGACCCCAAGCTTCCCTTGACCCAGGTCCAGAAGCAACTTGCGCACCATAGCATTTGGGTGTCTGAGCGCATGGTGCAGCTCTGAATGCAAGGAAAGATGGCTCTAATTAGGGTTCTTACAAATTTTGCCAGCAACCAATGGGATGGCGCTGAGGATTCCTCATATGACACCACAATTGAATCAACCCTGGTCAGATGCTTGACAAGTCTAACAGATGACATCATGTTTGTCTCGTACTACAAGTTATAAATTGCATTTGACAATTTTGGTGAGCAAGGAAAAGCTGCCACCAAGAATGGAAGGAAGAAGGTCAAGAAGGGGACATTCATTGGTGCATTTCTTGCTGTTTCAGACAAGGGTTTTGTCTACTATTGGAAAAACCCTGATTTCATTGATGGGTACTCATACAGCCACATCCTCAGTAAATTGCTCAACTCCTGGGATGGCTCAAATTCCAAATACCAGGTTTTCTTGAGCCACCAGATGGAGGGTAGCTCCACTGCCCTTGAGGCCATCCAGGGATGTGGGCACCAGGCCTCAGTCTACCCAGCTGGTCACGCTGACGTCCATCTGGCAGATGTTGTGTTCTTTAATATTAGAGATACACTCCAGGAGCGCTGCCCTCAGGCTTTCAACAACCTCTATCTTGGGGTCCTTGATCACAATTTTCTCTTTGGTCACCAAATGGTGGCTGACTTATTTGCGCAAATGGTTTTCCATGTGAACATGGGCAACCAATCACGCAAGGATAAGTGCCTCCCACTCTGTGCCACAGCCACCTACCAGCCCATCCAGCCAATGACTGATGAGGAGTACAGTGAGCGGTATATGGCGGCCATCACGCGCAATCCTCCTGCCTCCACCCCCGCCACTAACACCCCCCACCTGCAAACCCAACCCATCCAATCCCAGACCCCCCAGGCCAGTACCGCCTCTACACTTTCTTTCCTGTGCTATTCTTCCTCATAGGCATCACTCTCCCCTGCCCCAATAAACCCCTGTCACCAAACATTTTCTATTTATATTATCTTTTTTGAATTTCAATTGTTCATGTTCTCTTTGTTTATAGTTGGTTTTATTCTTAATGTTCAGCTTATTTCTATAAAATCATATATTTACTATGTTGTGTATCTAGATCCAGAACACAGTTATTTTTAGCACTTAAACACATCCCCTTATGAAAATATTAACAACAATTTGGTGATCAACTGAATTTAAATTAGAAAATTATAGTTTAATTGTATTTAGATAAAGTAATTACTGATCCAAATTCAAAACCTTAATGATAAACTTTAAGCCAATCAGGAGCAAGTGATAAAGCAATTGTTGTGACATCAAGGGCCATTCAATAATTCTTTGATGCATGTGTGCTAATTAGCATGATTGGCGCACATGCATCAAAGAATTATTGAATGACCCTTTATGTCACAACAATCACTTTATCACTTGCTCCTGATTGACTTAAAGTTTATCATTAAGGTTTTGAATTTGGATCAGTAACAACTTTATCTAAAAACAGTTAACACTATAATTTTCTAATTCAAATTTAGCTGATCACCAAATTGTTGTTACTATTTTCACAAGGGGCTATGTCAAGCGCCAAAAATAATATGGTAATCAAGGAAACAATGCCAACACAAAGCAAACAACACATATCAAGATGAGAGTAAAACATATACACAATGGGTAAAAAGATGGGATAATGTAGTAAATGGGAAAACAAAAAGGAATAAACAAAGAGGCAACAGTATCAAAATAATACATAATTTATTGGGGCAAAAGCTATAAAAACATATGGAAAGGTTAGTAAAAAATCAATGAGAGAATTAGAAAAGCTTCTGAAGGACCGTGACTTGGCGATTGCCAAAATAAAGAACATTGACTGCAAGGTCAAAGCCAAAGTGAAGTCTGCCGTCCTCACTGGGGACAAAATTGACAAGGTGTCTGCAAAGGCACTAATGTCAAAAATGCCAGACACCCCAGAGAAGACAATTGAGCACTTACTAAATATTCAAAAAACTGTATTCAAGGGCCTCCAGTTCAAGGCATACAATCTTTCTGCGCCATTTGTTGGGGTTGATGACCCGGAGATGTATGCCCACCTCAAACCTGCCAAGCGTGCCAGGGCAGAGGATACCAAATTGTCAGCGCAATTGCTTGCGCCAAGAATGGCAAAGCCGGCTGAAGCTGCCGGCAAGGAAGAAACCCAAGAAGGTACCCTAAAAAATTATAATTAATAAAAATTCTTAAATACTTACCTTTTTTTAGAAGATGTTGATGGTGAACTCCGCCAGGTCCTGGTCCCTTTTGTCCCACCACCTTCTATGCCAACTATGCTAATCATGTGGCAAGGCAGCTTTTCCTGTCCCCCCCCTGTCTTGCGGGAGCTTAAAGACAGGATCCATGGTACATTCACAATGTCCATGGAGGCATTGGCTGGGCTTTTGCATGGTGAAGGGGCATCTGAGTGGGCAGTTACTGCCTACAAGGATGCCCAACTGGTCTGCCTGGACCCGGTTAACCTCAATGGAGTTTACTGTGTAAACTCCATTGAGCTTGTTTGGGATGTCCTGGTAACACTCCCATTCAAGAATATACTGGAGATGGGCCAGGCTCATGCAGCTGCTTGCTTCTTCTTTCTGGTGGAGCATACCATCTCTTAACTATTGGATAACTTTGGGCGTGCGGTGTTGAAATTGGCTATTGCAGACGCAACAGCCGTAAAGATGACAAAAATCCTCCTGGAAGACTTTGGGTTGGCCTGGAGTGCCAACGAGACAGGGCTCCTTGCAGCCATGGAGCTGACCTTTGAAAAGACCAGGCACAACAAGAAGATAAGTGTGGTCTATAATAAACTGTGTGAGCTCACAGAAGCCTTTGTAGGGCAAAGGCTTCATCTGGTTGTTTACCTGGGGCTCCTATTCTACACGGGATGGGCACGTCTGTAGAGGGCCTGGACAGGGTCCTTCTGGGAATTGACAAGGCCTGGCTTGCACTCAACGGGAAGAAGGTCCCCCCTGGGTATGACTCAGTGGATCATGTCATACAGGACGCCCTGGTCCTGGCTGGCATCTTCAGGTTTGCAGCCCCGCAAGAAAAGCTGCTCCTCCATTCCCACCTCACCATCTTTCCTTTTACCAGCAGGTGCAAATACTTTAATACGGGTGTATCCATCATCCACAGTGTGGCAGTGGAGGTTGTGCCCCACCTCCATTGCAGGGTGGGTACATACCGCCAAACCCATTATAGGCGCACTTAATTTTATCTCTATATCAATAAATATATTTATACTCTACTATATTTTTATATTATAAATAATTTTTCAAATAATATTTTAGCACACAAGATTTGCAAAATATATTGTGGAAATGGGTTTCATAAAAGTATTAAATAATACAGTAATAAAATAAATTTCAACTTTACAATTTACGTTTAATTTTTATAAGACTATTTTATAGTCATTTGACAAAAGTGATATAAATATATTTGCGTAATCCAGTATCAAGCATTTGGGATAACCTCAGATGACATGTTAAATAATAGATAATAAAATAAATAAATTACTTACATCTGTTGATGGATCTTCTGAACTTGATTACAGGCGTGGAACCATCTAAATATAAAATGATAATCAATAAATCTTGAATAGTAAATAAGAGAATATAAAAAATTGGACACACTAAGCCTTTAATTGATTGGCTGTTTGGATAGGCACGCGGGGATGAACAAATCAGCGTGGCCATAGAATTTGGCCACAGTCTCAGCTGGGAGGGTGCAGATCCCAGCCTGGAGCAAATTAAAGAGTTCCTCAGTCCCAGTTGGGGTTCCTCACTTGACAACTTGCTTGAGCCACCCAAAGACTTCCTTGATGGGATTTAGGAAGGGCAAATAAGCTGGGAGAAAGAGAAGGCGCAAATTTGCCGTGGCCAATTGCTGGGGGCCCACTGCAATGCTTGTGTCAATCATTGGGAATTCCTCATGAATGTCAGACACCTTGTAGAGACCAATGTTGTCCAATACAATTACGTTGGTGAAGCCCAGGCTTGTGCGCCTCAGGTGCTCCTGGAACAATTGGAGGAATGACAAGAAGGTACAGCTGTTGTGAGAGCCCAATATCATTTGATAAAGCTCAACCCCTTTTGAACCAAGGAGAGTCACCATTGAGTATGCTGTGGCGCAGACTGCAGCACGCCAAGCTATCCTGTCATTGGAGCCTTTGGGGACATACTCATACCCATTGCGCATCAATGAGGCAAATGCTGATTTATTGATATAATAGAATTTCACCGTCCCCTTGGCTTTGAGAGCAGTGTACGCCTCAGCGTAATTTTTCTGGGTCTCAATATTGCTGGGCTGTTCCAATTGTAGGGGGATACCCCAAGCTTTTTTCAGGAAAAGCACATTCCCTTGACCAAATAATAATAGAAGGAAATTGAGGCCTCAACCCCAAAAGCAGACTTGACCATGGCCTGTATATTTGCCAGTTCAAGATGGCAGTCCTAGGTGATCCACTGGCAGATTGCCCATTTTTGCTCCTTGGTGAGCATGATGGAAACACGCAAGGATTTCTCTGCGGCAAGGACTTGGCCAGTATCAATGAACTTATTGAAGGTCTTTGAGGCGTACTTGGGATTCACCTCAACAAGAGCCGCAATCGCCTTGTAATCACCAGATTCCTGCATGAGCCAGAGAAGGATGATGCACTTGATGTCAGGAATGCGCTTGTGAGCAGGCTTTTTAGCGGTGGGGATTGGCTTGTTGGCGTTGGGCACAACACAGGGCATGAGCACCTTGGTGTAAAACGCAGCAAATTTCTTTAGTACTAACTGTCCCTCATCAGTTTGGTAGAACTCAGGCTTCTTGTCCTCCTCCTGATTGCCATCACTGATGTAGGGCTTGTAGCTAGTATCAAGTACAGGCTTCACCTTCTCCAGCATGGCTGACGGGACCGACTCTTGCAGGTACACAACGTCAAACACATACAAAGTAAGTTCTACCTCCTTGTCTCTAACTTTCTTGGTGAAGGTAACCTTGGTGGGCTTCCAGGTCAGCTTTGGGACCCAAGGGTTTATGTTTTGCACCCTAGCAGCTTGTGCTCCTTGAACCAGCTGTATCAGTGCAGCGTCACTATGGAACTCTCCTCTCCCACCTCCCTCCTGAGTAGGCACTTTTGTTGCACTAAGTCTATTATTTGACCCACAGGGGTGACTGCAACCGCGGTGCACAACAGGTGCAATGGTAGTCTGTTGCTGTGTTCCTTTCATTTTGAGAAATTAATAAAATATTAAATATAACTTAATTAAGTTACTCCTTATTTTTAATTTTTGCTTTTATCTGTTTATGGATATTCAATTAATATTTTTCCCCACCCAATATCCCAATTATAGATTTTTTTATTTCTTAGTTAGTTGTTTTTGGTTTTACCACACCCATTTTAGAATACGCAAAATAATTCCACCCATTTTCTCATATTTTACGCCAAATTAAGCACCCAACATAATATTTTTAAATTTTTTTGTTTCAGATCTTGTGTCTTATTTTAGATACCTTGGTATCATTCTTGATTACAACCCATTGCACAAACTGATTGAGTGATTTTGTTTACATAGTGAGTTGCTATTGTGTTTTGTTTTTGGATTGAGTTTTGACACCACGCTTGGGTGTATTTTGTCACCAATTCACATAGTAAACATATGTACACCAAAAGTCAACTCACACCATTTTGTTTGTGAATCAATGTATTTTGGATTGTATTTTGAATGGTTTTGCTTTGCACGTGAGCCCTTTGTTGCTGTGTTGACCTATTTTGCCCATTAACGCCAATAAACCCTGTTAACAGAGTGTATATTTTATCCTGAGAGTTGGATTTTGTTTAAATCTGAAATCATTTTGTTTAAATCTGAAATCATTTTGTTTAAATCTGAAGTATTTTTGCTTGTTGCCACAGCTTTTAAAACTAATGTACCTTTTTTCAAAATTCCTCCTGTTTCCTGGGCAACTGTGGTAAGTTTGACTCCCTTAAACTCAACTCCCTGGTACTTGACACTTTGTTGAGTACCAGGGAGTTGAGTGCCGCATATGTGAATCTATTATTATTTTTGGCTTAACCAATTTTAAGCTAATTTTCACTAGTAATTTAGGGGTTTGAAACCAAAAACCAAGGTTAAATTTACTTGAACTTGACTCTGTTTAATAAATTGGAAGGCTAAAATACCAATTCAAGGGGCAATTTATAAGTAAATTTACTATTAGAAATGAAAAAACCTGTGTTTGACACTCTAAAACAAAAAGTGACTAGTTCAACACTTTTTAAGCCAAATTTTAATTTTATTAATAAAATACATATGCGCTTATATAAAATTTTTATTATTTAGTATTATATTTTTATTATTAGTATCCATAGCTGTTGATTAGGCTCCCAAGCACCACTATACTGGATTTAGTAGCATAGACATTAATCAAATACCCCATTTGTTTTACTTATGTCATTCCCGGGTTTTTGGATTAAGTGGTGCCACATAAATTAAGCCCAATTTATTAAGAGATTTCATATGTAATTTATAAAAAACTGTTACTCAACACTTTCTTTGTTTGACTCTATCCACTTGACACCCAATTGGTTTTGGATTTAACTAATCAAAGGCTCAGAATTAAGGCTAAATTAATATGTGACACACTATGAGCGCCACTCGGCACTCACCCACTCAACACTTTAACTTGGGGATTAGTACAGAGAGTTTCTTAATGTTTTAACCAACACTATGGTAAATAATTCACTCCCAGCTCCTCCCAGCATAACTTAAACACTAATAAACACATTCCCATTTATTTACTTTTTTAACTTATGTTGTATTTTTTTATTTTTGAGCATATAAAACTGCCTTGCTTTTGGGTTAACTTTTGAACCCGGTTTAAATTTAAGCAAGTTTTATATGTAAAAAACCTAGTAAATGTGATGTTTCTGCTTGACTCCGGCATACTTGACAGTGAGAATTCAGCTTTTTCCAGCTGATTGACAGTGCCAAACTTGACACTTTACTATGTTTTGAATTTTCAACTCTCAATAAAAAAATTTCCACATAATTATTTTTTTTATTTTTTTTGCTATTATAATATACTACTTTTTCTGCTGCTCTCCATATAATTTGCATATATTTTTTTGATTTTCAATTAAACTTTTACATTGATTTAACACTAAGATGTTATGCTGAACCTAACATCTTTGATGCTTCATCATAAATTCACTTATTTTCTATGTTTTAACCTTTATATCTATACTTCTAGTTTCTATTTTGCTTCTATTTACTTTTTTATGTTTTTTTCTTGATAAATAATACTTTATTTACATACTTTTCATTTAACTTTTGCTTTGTTTTACCTCTGTGTTTCATATCTTTTATACTTCTATTATTTACAATGCTAAACTCTTCTTTAGACAAAATCAAACAAGAACAGCCAACAGCAAAGCGCCAAGCCTCCAAGGGCTCCAAAGAAACTGCCTCCACTCCCAAGCGTGCCAAGAAGCCTGCAAAGGCAAAATCTCCAACCTCATCTCTCTGACTCCATCTCCTCCTACTCCTCCCCCCTCCACCCTCATCTTCTACATCTTCTTCACCTTCCCCCCAAAATTCCCTCCCCAATAAATCTGATGGTGATCTCACTGACCACTCCTTTTACCAATCAGAGGCCAACTCCAAGCCCACCAAGGAGCGGCATACCAAGAAAGTAAAGGCTGCCAAGGAGCCCACCTCTTCTTCTGATAAGGAAAAGGAGGCATCCAAGCAGGCCTCAAAGAATCCTTCCCCTCCCCCTCCCAATGGCTCTTCCCCTCCTTCCTCATCTGACCCTCAAGATGAGCCGGAGGATTACTCCAAGAAGTTTAAAGCTTCTGGTCATGTGGCTTGGGATCCACTGGTCATCTACAACATCTGTAATGTAAAAGGAGAGTTTAAAGTTCCCAAGCGCTTCCCCTGTTACTTCCCAATCATCTCCATAAAGGGTAGCCCTGGTTACATTGCTGACAATTACATCTTTATTTGCAACAACCAAAAGCGGCAGACCAAGATCAAGCACTTTGTCTGCAAGGATAAGACTTGCAGGGCCCGGCTAAACACTGAAGGCTGGGAGCAAGTAACAGTGGAGAAGGGGGAGCACACTTGCAAGTCCCCCAATCATCTAATCACTAGGATGTTAAAATAGTACCTTGTTCAAGTAATACCCACATCCTCTCATCTCTGGGCTTCTGATCTGGCCATAAAGGCTTTGCAACATCTCAAACCCAACAATCTTAAGTTGGTACCAACACAGGAGCATTTGGTCAAATTCATCAGCAATAAGCATATTGCTGCCAATCCCCCTCCCTCCAAGGCTTCAGACGTCCTCTCAGAGCTCACACTCACTTATGAGCTTAAGCAGCTTCCAAGTGGGAAGCACTTCCTGCTCCATGACAACAGGCCTACCGCCAAGGACCGCATAATCTGCTACTTAACTCAGCAGAACCTGATGGAGTTGAAAAGGGCGTCAACCTGGCTAGTTGATGGTACCTTTGCCACTTGCCCCCGGATGTTCCAGCAGTTGTGGATGGTCCATGCCCAGATTGACATCCGGGTGATTCCACTTGTGTTCTTTCTTTTTCTTTCTGGGGCCACCAAGGCCATCTATACCCGCACGTTCTCCATCCTCCACCAAGAAATTGCCCTTCTTCCTCCCGCTGACAATGACAAATCCAAGCAGACTTCCCCCACACCTGCGCCAACCCACCTGCCTCTGACAAGGACCAGGCCACCCTGGACTTGGAGGAAAAGGCAAAGCCAAGAGCTCTTGGGCCTCACATGTGCATCATGGACTTTGAGCCTGCTCAGTTCAATGCATTTGAGCAGCTGTTCAGCAGGGAGGTGCAGGGGTGCCACTTCCACTTCTTCCAAGCAGTTGCTCATAATGTGCAGGCCCACGCCAAGCTTAGTAGGTTGAGCTGGAGGGATACTTTAGACACCTGCAGATTTGTGCTGGCATAATTTAGTGCCTTGGCTTTTTTTAGCCAGAGCACACTGCACAGGGGTTTGAGGTGCTCTCAAAGGATTCCTACATAGTGAAGCACCCAGAGTTCAATCCTTTCCTCAAGTACTTTGAGCCCCAGTGGATTGGGAAGGTTGTCATACAGAGGCAAGGCAAGGCCCGTGCCAAGGCCAGCTGGAATGTATACCGGGCGGCAGTGAATGGTGAGCTCAAGACTACCTCAGCGCTAGAGGCTTATCACAAACACCTCAAGGCCAACTTTGGGCTCCACCCAAAAATTCAATAAGTTTTTCTCCCTTCTGCAGCACGAGCAAGAGAAAACAATCTCCAAGCTCTGAGATCTCTCCAACTGCGTCCCCCCACCAAGCCAACCACCTGCTGTACCCTCTTCACCAAGGCCATCCAGGGTGAGACCAAGCACAAATACAATGCCTCTGAGCTTAAGCAGCAGCTTGAGCTTATTGCCACTGCCCTCCTGGAAGGGGCCAAAATGAAACAGGGAAAGAATGATGAGGAATAAACTTGCTTGCTTGCTCAGTTATATGATTTTTACTTTTAACTTTTAACTTATTAACTTATTAACTTTAATTTTTACTTATTAGCTTTGATAATTTAGTTTTTAGTTTTAATTTTTAAGTTTTTAAATTTAATTAGATAGCAGTGATTTTTCTATGTATGCATGGTAAGTTTGAGATGAATATTTGTAGTTGAAAGTAAGTGAAATATCTTAATTTTTGTTAATTTCCAAATAAAACATATGATATTCACAGTTGTGCTTATATGAACTATATCAAATAAAAATTTATATTTCTTCATATTTTACATAAATTTATTTGTTGTGTTTGTGTTTATTTTTGTTCTATTGGAATTTTAATTTTTATGATAATCAAAAAAATATAATGAAGAGTGTAAATTACATTGTAAAATGAGAAATAATCTCTTATTTATTATTACCATTTATTAAGGTACTGTTTTTATTGCATTTTTGATCTCTCTGGAGTCACTTTAGTATACCATAGCTGTAAGGCTTAATTTTTTACATTTGAAGTTTCTAGTACATCAAGATCTGTTAATTAAAAAAGTGTCAATTTCCAGTTGTCAATCAAGGCAAAAGCTGCATTCTCACTTTACTATAGTGTCAACTACCAGGGAGTCAAGTTTAAGGGAGTCAATCACCAGGGAGTTGAACTTACCACAGTTGCTGTTTCCTGTACCCGCCGTGGTCAACAAATATACAAAAGAATTATGTCCAGGCTCCCCATGGATTGGACTCCCTACACACCATGGATCAAGATACCCAAGGGGTATGTACTGTACCAGAACATGGTGATGCCAGTCATACCTTTAATGCCTTATCAGCTCAGGGTTTTTTCCAACCCCCTATTGCCATAATCCTAGTTATTGACAAACACATTATGTCCACCTACTTAGCCTAGTGTTTGTGCAGTGCTGCCCTGAAATCATTTGCAGGAGCAAACAACAACAACACCAATACATGAATACAGTCAGCTCAAATTAAACTGACATGAATGGAATGCCCACAATGTTTCTGGATTTTGGAGATATCCATTTGCCTGACCCACAATACAGGCACCTGGTTCAAAAAGTGGCAAAAAGACCATACCATGAAGGACTGGTGTACCTTCAAACAAGACTTTCTGACAAGATTTGTGATGAAGGACACAGCCCTCATGATCATACCCCAAGTAAAGAACTTAAACCAGACCAGTACAGTAAAGGAGCTTACTCAAGCCTACAAGGAGCCCTGCCTACAAGCTCTCTCAGATATGGTGTTTGAAAACTCAGCCACACACCTCATGTACTATGCTGCTCTCAAGCTTCATGTAATGAGACGCATAGACCTGGACCAAATAACCAATCTTTGGAGCTTGTACTGTGAAGAGAAGAAATCAGAGCAAACATCAGATGCACTACATAAGGCGCAAATCAGGAAAAGGGAGAGACCTAAAGACTCTCACACCTCAGGATGCTCTAACTACTCTCCGCCTAACAATGGTAACCACACAATCAATAAGCCCTCAGGCTCCAATGACCATAGCAATAGGAACAATTGCCAGTCCAACTGCACTCAATTCAGAGTTACCAGCACTCAGGATAACCAGGACAAGGGAAAATCCCAGGGAGAGCATTAAGAAATCTAAGCTCTCCCCACCAATCTTCTGCCTTGCCAAATGATGAGTATTGCCCAGAGGAAGTGGATCAGTGTCCTATGATCCAAGTCCCTTCAGGAGACCCAGTACTTTACACCATCACTAGTCATCCCAATAAACTGATGTCCTACCATTTCTGTTTTTGAAGTTTACACAGGTTCAGCCCTCTTGGACTCAGGCGCAGACCTTAGCTTTGTTAACAGCAACTTTTTGAACAAGTTCAGGTTAGCCACTAACCCTTTGCAGATTAAGAACATGGTTTTAGCTGATGAACATCACATTGTTGTAACCCAGGAAACTGCCCCCTTTCCCATCATGCTGGAGAACCTTCACTCCACCATCAAAGGACCTGTTGTTGACTTTCTCATAATTGACATGGTACTTGGTTTGGAATGGCTACAAAATAATAACCCTCATGTAGACTGGGCCACCTAAGTGTTAACCATCAAGCAAGAGGGAGTCAACCATCAAATTTACCCTGACACAGTTGACCAACTTCTTTGGGACCATGTATTTATACACATTACAGAGACCCAAGGGGAAAAGGATTTCCCCAAAGCAATTTATTGGGACTCTTGTCAGTACAAAACAATACACTTCAAGGACCACCAAGACACTGCTACCTCCCAGGATCAGGAAATTGTAGCGCAATGCCCAGAGATTTTTGAGAAGGCACTGTCAGGGCTACCTCCTGAGAAACACATATAACACTCAATACAACTCAAGGGAGCAGTACCCAAGTCATGGCCTATATGTCAACTCACCCCCAACAAGGATGACACGCTCTGTTCTCACCTTAAGGAAGCCTTGGAGAAGGGGCTCATCTGATCTTCTCAATCACCCTTTGGAAATGTGATGTTATTTGTAGCAAAGAAGGACAGGTCTCTTAGGCTAGTTACCTATACCAAGCGCTGAACAAGGTTGCCATTAATAGCTGATACTGTCAGTGACCCACTTGAAAGGAAATAAATTCATGATTCTGTGGACCAATGCCCCTAGGTTTAGTCCTGCAATAACCAATCTAATTGGAACCGTAACCATGGAAAGGTGTTGCAGATCAAATGGATTAGACATTAAGTTGTCCATCTAGGAATTGGGCAACAGAACAGTTGTATGATTGCTTTATTTCATCCTGATTTTAATAAGGATAAAAGCGTTTAAAATGCCTCTAAAACAGGTGTTCAAAGCACCTTTCAAATGCACATAAGGCACAGGCTTTACTTCTGAGGTTAATAATAGAACAACAAAGTTATTTATATCTGCCTTCTTAAGGAAAGATGCATGAAACTGGTTGTTCTCTTGCGTGGGACTTTCTGCTGTGCCAATCCACTCTCTTCTATTAGGGAAGTCCTTTTGTCTGTGCCTCCCTTTACCTGGTGGCTATTCCCCCGCCTCGCACTATATAAGTGCAATGCTATCATAATAAACACCAGTTTTGCCTTATTATCTTCTTATATTCTTCTGTCCTTACCCAGGCTGTCACTATACCACAACAGGTATAGTATTAAGATAAAGAAGTAGTAGACTAACTATCCGTAAAAATCAGCACCCAGGCTGCATATTTTACGGCATTGGCGCTCATGGCTTCTACAAACTACAGCTTCCTCTCTTCCTACCCCTGCAGCCCTGTTTTTGTGGAGGGAGAGATGTCCTTGTCTATACCTGCAACTCTTTCTGACCAACCCACTCCAGGATCAACCTTCACTGCTTCTGGCTCTCTATCTGGTAGACTCCATGGCTCTTCCTATGGTCAACCAGGACTAAGCCAGTGGTTGCCTAACTGCCAACAACTTTTGGAAATTTCCAGCTCCCAGTCAAGTATGATCTCCTGGATGAACTCCATTGAAAAAGCCCTTACCTCCTTGATACCAATCCAGCCTGACCCCAAGACTGAAGCAACTGGCATGAACTGCGTCTCCTGCTCCTTGGGGCCTGCCTTGGTGAAGGAATTATGCTGTAAATATTCTCCTTCTTCTTCTTGTTGTTCTCCTGATGGAATCTCCCTTAATTCTGGAACCCTCCAAACTGATAGTTGCTCTGGCCCCCCAAACCTTTTTCAAAATATATCAGAAGCTGTTCACACCCACTCTGGAATTACTCTATGAATGAGCAAGATAGAACATGTACTTTCTTCCTTGGTACCCATCCAGATGAATCAGCATGTTGCCCTGGAGTTCTATGATCATCAACAGAAAACTCCTAAGCCAGAAGACATCCATAACAGCTGCACCATGGAATGCTCTGCTCTTCAGGATACTATAAAGGCTCAAGAGAGACAGATGGGGTTTCTGGAAGAGGAATTAGTTCTGGCCTTTCAGGAAAAGAAAGAGTGGCTAGATGAGTTGGATGCTCAATGTGCTCTCCTTGACTCCCTTCAGGACCAACTAAGCAAGCACCTTGAAGATGCCTCAGCAATTAGTACCCCTGATACTCCAATGGTATTGTATGGTAATGCTAAAGCTGATGATTCCCCCTCTCAGAAGATCCATACTAAATTGCCCCTTCCTGACCACCACTACTGTCACAGAAGCATTGAAGAGGATGTCTCCTTCATTGCACCTTCAGCAGGCACCCTGGAGTCTCCCTGGGAACCAGATACCAATCCCTCCATCACTCTTGATGGTTCTGAAGCAAATAAACCTCAGGCTAGTCGGAGCAAAGAAGGATTCACTGATGATTCTGGCATTGAGGAGTACAATGAGGATCACTCAAAAAACTACTAAGCAGCCAGGACAAGGAGAAATCCTGGGCTGCATTTGTGGTTTCACCTCCCTCCTCCCCCCCCATTCCTCTCCCCCCTGAAAAGCCTGTGCCTGACCCTGGCACTTTCTGTTCCTTTACAACAGAGCCTTTTGATGCCCCTCCACTGGTTGACTTTGCCTCTCAATCAGAAACTTTGGATTCTTTCACTGTGAGAATGCAAGGAGATCTTGCCTACTGGGTCCCCACATCCAAGTTCTTCTTGGCCATGGACCTGATACCTGGCTACTGGAAGATTGATCTCCCTCCAGATGACCCAGAGAATTGCTCCATCCTTACCAACCAAAGGCTTTTCCAACCTACCAGGATGCCTCATGGTCTCTCTAATGCCCCAGCCACCTTCCAACAAGATATAGACGCTGTGATGGGGGACCTCAAGGCCTCATGTGCCCTGGTCTATCTGGATGACATTAAAGTCTTCTCTTGAATCTATAAAAAACACCTGGAACCCCTGGAAGAAGTGTTCAAAAATCTGCACTACATCAATCTGGAGTACACCAATGGAGAGCTTCCAGTTGCTTATACGCTGCGTAGTAAGAAGGTCAAGGTGCTACCTCTCTTGATTGGAAAAGCCAAGGGTATCCCAGTCTACGCCTCCTGTAATGTGACTATCCCACCTGGCTCTCAGGTGATCCACAATACAGGCCTCTTGCTGGCTCTATCAGCTGGCACTCACGGAGAAATCTTTGGCATTCCTAATGCCTCCAGACTAGAACCATGGGTTGCACCAGGCATCCTCATGCCAAGTGAGAAGGAGGTACTCATACTCTTGGCCAACATAAGTTGTGAAGCTATGATTGTCTCCAAACACCAACTTCTGGCTTATATACAACTGAAAGAGCATGACAACCTTCAGGAGACTGCCCTCTTTGTGGACTTCTCTGAGTTGGGTCTACCCTGTGAGCAACTACTGGTGCTATCAGTCATAAGCCACAACTCCCTATCCGGCCTCTCCAAAGAGCAGAAGGATCAAGCTATGGATCTCTTTGCCAAGTATAAGGATGTGTTTGCCAAGGATGATTATGACCTGGGCAAGGCTGCAGATGTTGCTCATCATATTGACACCCAAGGCAGTCCACCTATCTGTTCCAGACCTGTACGGCGCAGTAAAGCCAATCATGTTGTGGCTAACAAGGAGCTTCAGAAGCTATTGGGATCTGGCTTACTGGTCCCCAGTAAAAGCCCTTGGGCTTCCCCTCTCCTGATTGTCAAAAAGAAGGATGGCAGCAACTGTGTGGTGATTGACTACCGTCAACTGAATGCTGTTAACAAGAAGGATTCATATCCCCTCCCTTGTATTGACAATACCTTGGACCAACTGGGTGGCACCAAGTTCTTCAGCGCCATGGACCTTATCAGTGGGTACTGGCAGATTAATCTACCCCCTGCTGATCAAGAAAAATGTGCAATCATCACTGACCAAGGACTATTCCAACCCACAAGGATGCCTAAAGGTCTTTCCAATGCCCCAGCTACCTTCCAGCAGGCCATGGATGCAGTGATGGGTGACCTCTAACTCACTGGCATCTTGGTCTACCTGGATGACATTAATGTGTTCTCCTGAACCTTTAATGATCACTTACAACACTTGGAGGAAGTCTTCCAGAGGTTACTTGCAGCCAATCTCAAGCTCAAGCCATGCAAGTGCAACTTCTTCAGGGAGCACCTTGAGTTCTTGGGGTTCATTATTAGCCCAGATGGACTCTGCCATGTACCTTTGAAGGTGGAAGCCATTGAGAAAATGCAGATCCTGTCCAATAAGCAGAACGTGCAGGTCTTCCTGGGGATGATTGGGTACTTTTGTTGCTTCATCCCCAACTTCAAATCCCTGGGCAACTGTCATGCCCTGCCCCAAAGGGCAGGCTTCTTGAGATAATTAATTTATTCTTCAGTTTTTACTTATCTTTTGGGTTATTTATTAATATACAAAATTCAGGTTAAATTGTTAATAATTTAGTATTTAAAAGTACTCTTACTTTTGTTTCTTTGTGATTCACGTTTGAATTGTTGTTTTTGTTGCCTCTCTGACCGCCAATTCAGTGCCTCATATATTTCTACTTTAAGTTAGAATAATTTTCATCTATCTTACCTTTTGAACTCCTGCTTACGCCTTTTCTAATCTCTCCCCAGCTTCAACGTACTGATCAGCGTATAGTACTGGCTTCTGTTTCCCCTTTTCTGGTTCTGGTTTCCCAACTTTCTCCAGCTTGCTCCTGTTCTTGGCTGCTGCTCCTTGTCTATCATATCCAACCAAAAAGGCTTTTTATACTATAAATAAAGGAGCTTTTGAATATTAGGCTTTAAGCCAAAATTCTAAGCAATTTCTTCCCCTTCAATCTTTTCCAAATTTAACTTGAGATCTTAATTTTTAAGAATTCATACATTTTTATTAGTTTCATTTCAAAGTTTAGTTTTTCCTTTCTTTTAAAAACATTTGGAACTTGTAAGACAACAAGCCTTAGGCTTGTTGTATCCATTGTTTTCCCTTAAAGAAGCGTTCAATAGTTATATGTACCAATTTGCAGATGGAGAATATCCTAATATTGACATTCCCTTAGTTACAAATTGTTCACTATTAAATACTTTGTTTTATCTTATTTTCTTAGGGTTTTTACACTCAATCACTCCGTTTGTAACATAATATAGGTTTTTAGACAGGTTCTGTAAGATTATTTTACAGACAGTTCCTATGTTTCTATATCTTTTAAATTTATATCCTAATGCCTTGCACGCCCTAGTTTATAACCTTGCGCCATTATGGGCAAGACCTTACAGCAACCCCCTTTTTCAGCTTCTCTGAGCTGATAAGAAATTCTTCTGGAGCCCAGGGTGTCAATCTGCCTTCAATGCTCTCAAGAAAACACTGACTGCAGCCCCTGTACTGGCCTATCCTGACTTTTCCAAGCTGTTTTAGGTTCATACAGATGCTAGTCTGACTGCAATTGGGGGTGTTCTCTTCCAAATGGACTCCAAAGGACTTGAACACCCTGTTAAATACTGCTCATGTACGCTTAACGTTCACAAGAGGAACTACACTGTCATCAAACAAGAGTGTCTGACTGTGATATACTCCTACCAACAATTCAGAGTCTATCTCCATGGGGTGAATTTCACGGTTAAAACAGACCATGCCTCCTTGCAATGGCTTAAGACCCTCAAGGACCCTGAAGGATGTCTGGCGTGTTGGGCCATTAAACTTCAGGTTTATGACTACAAAATCATTCATTGATCTGGAGCAGTCCACCAGAATGCTGACTGTCTCTCCTGCCTTCCCACTGTTGCCTTAGTATCCCCCATGGCTGACATTCTCTATGAAAAGCTTATGGAGGACCCTTCCTTGTGAGGGGAGGAGCCGGTAGAGATACAGAGAGCTCTCAAGAAGCTAACTGTTGATACCAAGATCTCTAAGGGACAACTTCTGAAGCTTTGTGCAGACTCTTGGCTACCCTACATATGCCCATCCCTATGCATGGACTCAGTGGTGGCTGCTCACAAGACTACTGGCCATGGTGGAATACAGAAGATGTTAGCTCTGCTATAGCAGCACTGCTTCTGGGAAGGAATGCACACTGATGTAGTAGATACACTAGCCAACTGTCATGACTGCAACATTGAGAGACCTAAGGTTGCCAAGTTCTAACACAGACTTGTACGCCCTGGGTTTTCCTTCCACATTATAGCCATTGACGTAGTGGGCCCCCTGCCAGCTACCAAAAGTTGCAACAAGTTCATCATTGTGGCTGTTGATCATCTGAATAAATGGGTAGAGGCCAAGGCAATTCCAAACCAATCTGCACTGGTGACAGCCACGTTCACCCTAGAGAATATCATATACAAACATGATTGCCCCCAGATTCTGCTGACAGACAATGGTACCAACTTCACCAGTTATATCATCCCCCGCCTCAACCAAATGATGGGAATTTGTGGGACACTATCCACTCCTTATCACCCACAGACAAATGGCATGGTAAAGCGCACTAATGGGAGCCTGGTCCAGGTACTCCAGAAGCTCAGTCACCAACATGAGACTGAATGGATACCTTCCTGCCTGCGGCCATCCTTGCATATAACATTGGGTACCATTGTGCCACTGACAAGCCACCCTTCCAACTGCTTTACGGCTGGCAACCAGGACTTCCCCCTTTACTATATTCCTTGGTAAAGCCCAGCCTGGCTGTGTCCCCAGAGGCGTACCTCAACAAGCTGGTTCTAACTCTTATTTGCTTGTAATCAGAGGCCTACACCATAAACTTAAACCATAAATTGCAGGACCTAGAACAAGCTTTTTCCAAACGCCCCACCTTACCCACTTACCTGGTAGGAGACTCAGTCTACTTCTTCAGCAATAGAGGGTACAGCCATGAATCCAAACTTGCCTCCCTTTGGCAAGGCCCAGTTCAAGTTATCCAGAAGACTGGCCCCAACTCCTACATCTTTAAGGAGCCCCATTCTGGGCAATTGATCACTAGAGTACACACTCAGTATATGCGTACTGCTCCTAGTGACCAAGAGTAAGACCCAATGAGGACAACAACCCAAAAAAACAAAAGCCTAATTAAAAAGTTCCATGGGTTGTTGTCCTGTTTGCAATAGTGTTGCACCAAAGTATGAGGAATAAGATGAAAGAACAAGGCGTTTATTGGAGACTGACAAGACTCTTCTAGTACCGCACCAACTGTTCTACCACCTGAATGACAGCCAAGAAACACAACTGGGTGCCTAAAGATCCACAAAGCCAACAACCAAGGATTGGGCAACAAACCCCCACCTAACAAGACATGTGATTGACCACAACACCATAGCCGCTATCTAGAGACACCAAGCCATTCTTGACCCTGTTGTCTAATCCAGTGAAGGGAAATGTCTCAGATTGAATGAATTAGACATTAAAGTTGTCTATCTAGGAATTGAGCAACAGAACAGTCGTGCAATTGCTTTATTGCGTCCTGATTTTACTAAGAAAAAATGTTTAAAACGCCTCTAAAACGGGTGTTCAAAGCGCCTTTTTAATGCGCATAAGGCACAGGCTTTACTTCTGAGGTTAATAATAGAACAACAAAGTTATTTATATCTGCTTTCTTAAGGGAAGCCTTGTAAAACCGGTTGTTCTCTTGTGTGGGACTTTCTGCTGTGCCAATCCACTCTCTTCCATTAGGGAAGTCCTTCTGTCTGTGCCTCCCTTCCCCTGGTGGCTATTCCCCTGCCTCACACTATATAAGTGCAATGCTATCATAATAAACGCCAGTTTTGCCTTATTATCTTCTTATATTCTTCTGTCCTTACCCAGGCTGTCACTATACCACAACAGGTATAGTATTAAGATAAAGAAGTAGTAGACTAACTATTTGTAGAAATCAGCACCCAGGCTGCATATTTTACAACACAAGGTGACCAAACTGCCCTAGGAAGGCAAACCTGCCCATAAGGGAGCTAAATCTTCCTAGAAAATAACATCCTACCAGGTATATCAACAAATAGAAGGATGTGTTGGGTCTCACCAGTGAAACATCAGCTTCTGAAGTCTTAGAAGTGGAACAACCATAGTGGAACTTCCTTCCCCAATGTTCAGAGGGATACTTAAACCATCCCTTAGCCAAGGACTCCTCTTGATGGGAATCATTCAGTGAATAATTTTGTCATTTGGTAGTTTGGGTTAGTCCTTCCAGTGTAATGACAAGATACAATAGTGATGTTAGACACCAGAAGAGGAAATAATTCCCTTTTTTGGTTCTAATAATGAATCAGAATAGATAGATTTACTAAGGTTGAAATAAAAGGAAAAGCTTTGTTGTTGGAAAAATATTAAAAAATAATCAAGGCTTGCTTAAGTATTGCTTAGTGAAGATGAAATAAAGTAAGGGATTTTTGAGAGACAGAGGGCAAAAACCTCATATTTATTCAGGTAGAAACCTTTGAGAGGGGTTTCAAAAGTGATTCCTTAACTTGATTGGTTATTGAATCAATAACCCAGAAGAAACAGGAACAACAGAGGAAACAGTACCATTTTATGAACTGGAAGTGGAGAAAAAAGCAGATTTACATAGATAGTGGTCTCAATATACATCTGAAAAACTCTGGTTTAATCAACTGGTTTATAAGCAAAAATTGCTTGTCAGGCAGCCAATCATCAATTTAACGGTTGGTGATGTCTTCTTTGATTATACTGTTGAGT